>VDFB02055612.1:0-27966 GCA_007258455.2 Sequoia sempervirens
CTAAACCTTGATCTATCTTTTTATGTTTCTTTAAAAATCCCAGTTAAAGTAGGTTTAAATTCATGCTTTATCTTAGAACAATCCACAAGCCCAACACCAGCAGGCCCCTTGAATATTACTGTTACATTGACCATTGAGCAACATCAGCACAGTTGAAAACCAACTACAAAGACCTTGGGAGCTAAGACATTCATGTGTTGTCTTTCTCTTTTAGGAGAAACAGAGTAGCAATATTTTGTTTGCATGTTATTGTGCCATTAGACACGTCAACAGGAGGATGTGCAAGTTTTGAGGATTGTGCCAATAAATGCATATTTTTGAATTTCAAATTTGTTGAAATGACTTGCAAGAGGGAATGGAAAATGCAATAAATGCCACTTGGCTCAATGAAAAGGACATGTAAGATGGAGTAAATTCCTTGTTGGATGTACATGTCAACTTGGAATTTGAATTCAAACTTGAAGGAATATTCCAAAAGATGCCTTGTTGAGGAAAATAGAGGATTTAATAAATCAATTAAATCTATTTTCATGTGCAAGTGGGAAAAGCTAGAGGATGGGACATGAATTAGAATTAAATTAATCAAGGGTTAATTAATTTAATAGGAGATTAGGTGATGTGACTTAGTTGACTTAGATTTTAGGATTTATTTAAATTAAATAATGAGAAGAATGTGATAAGAGATTAATTAAATAAAGATTTTGATTTTATTTAATTAAAAGAGGATGATGCTAGATTAAATTAAATAAGGTTTTAATTTATTTAATTTAATAGATAGACTTTAGAGATTAAATCAAATTAAATTAATTATTTAATAAAATAGGGATAATTAGATCAGATGGATTGATTTAATTAACAAAAGAGAGTGACTTAATTAGATAAAATGATTTATTTAATTAAGGGAAGGAAATTGATGAATTTAATCAGATAGGGGAATTTGATTAAATGGTTAGACCGAGGGATGATCCAGGATGAAATGATGTTAGTAGTCGGGATCAGATGCACAATGTCAATCGGTATATTTTACGTGTCTACAATTACAAGTATAATTATTAAAATATTTCATATTTATTTTGATATCCTCTAATGTAGGAGGAAATTTTTACTTGTTTTGATAGATGTATGTTATTTTTGTGATATGTATAGATTGATTCATTTTTAACATGATATTGTTTTTTATTAGAGGGGTAAACACTTTTGACCCAGAGCTATGAACCAATGAGGTCATAATATGATTAAATTTGGACCTCACTAGACATCTAGATCCTCTTTAGCCATCCTATCACCCTAAATCATAAATCGATTTCTTAAGGGGTCCCAATATGACATTTCTTAAAGGGATCAAAGAAGTTCTTAAAATTTGGTGAAGTTGCCCAAGGTAACCAAATTTAACAATAATAAGATCGTGCAAGATTATAATATGAATGAGATTTCATGATCTAGGTTGGTCAGTTGAAACAAGAGTAGATCTCAATCAACTATTCCACAAGAAAATTTTCTTCACTAACTTGCAAGTTCATTATATTCCAAGGGGCACCAAAACTTCACCCTAAGTTTTGTAAACCCTAAACCATGAACTCTAAAATCTAAACCCTAAACACAACCATTCATTTTGTCCTACCTGAACTTAAAGTGAAATTTGGTTGCCTTAGGAAAATCCACCAAATTTCATTCCCTTATGCCATGTAATTTTGTCATAGGATCTTACCATATAGTTCCCCTTAAGTTATCGCATTACCCTAAACCCTAAACTCTAAACTGTAAACCCTAAACCCTAAAGCCATAATTTTTTCTTAGGCTCTTAATGAAATTTGGTTGCCTTAGGCAACTCCACCAAATTTCATTCCCTTATGCCATGTAATTTTTCCTAGGATCTTACTACATGTAGATCCCCTTAAGTTATCCTATTACCCTAAACCCTAAAATCTAAAGTCTAAACCCTAAACCCTAAAGCCATCATTTTTTCTTTAAAGGCTCTTAATGAAATTTGGTTGCCTTGGGAAACTTCACCAAATTTTATTCACTTGAGCCATGTCATTTTCTCCTAGGACCTCACTAGGCGTAGATCCCCTTAAGCCATCCTGTCACCCTAAATCGTAATTTGATTCCTTAAGGGGTCCCAATATGACATTTCTTAAGGGGATCAAAGAAGTTCTTAAAATTTCTTGTTCAAAGTTGCCCAAGGCAACCAAATTTAACAATAATAAGATCATGAAAGATTATATAATATTAATAGTTAATTGTATTTTCATTCAAGCAACATGTGAATTAGACATAAATGAGGCTTACATATTTTATCATTTGTATTCAATTATTTAAGGCCATTTATATTGAATGGTTTAAAGGTATTTCCTAATCATGTATCTTACATCTTGAAATTACAAATCTAATGTAGGTTCACTCATATCTTAAAGATCACGTGGATCCATTCAATAATATTCACAATCCACCTCCACGCCATCCATCTCCACCACCTTCACCTCCACCACTTGAAATCGATGAACATGCTCGTTTGCAAGCACAAATCAATGCCAATGTTAGAACCATCCAAGATCAAATCAACATTATTCAAAATGAAAAATGTGTCACACCTCTTGTGAGGATGTTTACATCTAGGATGCAAACCCTTGTTGATGTTGTCAAGGCTATGGATGGGATCTTAGATGAGCATCAACAATGGCTAGAGGAGAGGAGAACTTTTGATTCTGAAAAGGAAAACACAAAGGAATGAAGAGATACAGTAGAGAGCCACAATAGTTTCTAGATTAAGACAATGATCTTAAATAGTTGTGAATTTCTGAATTTGGTGAACGATGGATATTTTGTGTGATGAATTTATAAATTTGGTTGGATGGATATTTTTAGTGACATGAATTTATGATTTTGGTTCTAGATGGATATTTTTAGTGACATAGATTTATGAACTTATAATGAACAATATATAATAGTATATATTTTATGACTATCTACTAGATCATGATTTCTCCTGTTGAAAAATTGTAATATATATGTGTGTGTGTGTGTGTTAGACATAAAATGAGCTTCTATGAATGTTTCAAGTTTATTGTTTAGTATGTACGTGCATGTATTAAAAATTTGCATATAGTTCTTAAATTTTGAAATTTGTATGTATGTACATAGTTTAGTTTAATGATTTGTATGCATGAAAATTATGCATCATATTTTTTATTTTAAATGTATGTACATGTTAAATTTTGAATTTTGTATGCACATGCTCAAGTTCAATCAATGTATATATATGTGCATTTTGATTAAATATATGATCTTAATATATGTATGCACATCCTATTTTGTATGATTTAATGTAGGTGCACATTTATATCTCATATCATGGATGATTTTAACATTGATGATATCATCAATCCACCACCTCAGCAATAGCCACATCCACCCCCCCTCCCCTCCACCTCCCTCTCCACCTAATATGACACATCCAACACCTATCGCATCTAACGAGGCTCGCTTGTGAGCATGTATAAATGATCAAGTTGCATCCTTACAAAATCAAGTCAATGCTATGCAGAGTCAAGCATTGATTCCACCACATGTGAGACATTTTGCATCTGCGATGCAAAACATTGTTGATTCCATCAGGATGATTGATTTTGATCTTGATAGGCATCGACAAGAGAGAGAAAAAATGAGACAATTTTATTTTGATGGCCTCTCTTACAAACAAATATTAGACCTTAAAATAACGAAATACCATCTAGCCCCCTACTTTCTTGACCTCGTTACTCGACAACCCATTCAACCCAACAAATCTAGAATATCCATGAGGTAGTGCATACATCCACAAATGAGTGCACATTTTTTGAATCAATGGTATATGGTTTTTGATAGTCCCCCACATGCTAATTGGGAGTTCCTATTGTATTTTTTGAGAAAATTGTATCTAGAGTTTGTTATGGTGCAAAATCCCAATTATTTTGATTCTAGATCATTTCAAGGTGTTGGTGGCAACATGCCACAATAGAGGTTAGGGGCAAGGGTTGATCCCCAATGCCCCATGCATGCACAACCCCTTGTTGTTGCTCTTGGTCCTCCCATTCCCACACATGTACATCATCAAGCTTTGGTCTCAACATTAGGTTCCCTTAGTACACTCATAGGAGACCTTGATCAGCATGCTTCTATGATAGCGGGTGGGGAGAATAGAGACAATTATGATGGAGGAGTTTTTTATGGAGCTAGTCTAAGTACCACTCCAGGAGTGTCGAGGCTCATCCCCCATATAAGTACTAGTTGTCATCAAGTATGCTATAGACCTTATCAGACCACACCTAGTTTAGGTGGACAGGGAGATTCGTGTGGTTCATTTGGTCGCATCAGTTCATTTGTAGAGTTTCTTATAGCAGACCATCACCTTGAGGACACTGCGACACAAGTATAAATATGCATCTATGTACATTCATTTTATAAGAATTTTGATGGATGTATATATCAAAGAAAAGTTTACAATAAATTTTAACAATCAAATTGTTTGGTGTACAGATGACACTAATGATGGGGAAATCATATGTTCCATGAGTACATACATCTAAACCGGTCATACTCGACAATCCTTATGGGGTATTTTGATTTCAATTTTTAAAATTATATATGAAATCATAAATTTAACTTGAGTTTTAAATTTATAATTGAAGCACATATATGTTTGAAATATTTATGTTGGTTTAGGTGAGTCAATCAGCATCCACGTCGATTCCTCCTGAAGGATTTTCAACCACTCCTCCACTATCGGGCGTCATAGATTAGGGGCAGGTACATTCATATTGTAAATTTGTTTAAAATTTACATTAGTATAGTTACAATTTTATGAATTTTGAATTCACTAGATATATGAAATACATGCATGTACACTTGTAAATATTATAAGCGTTAAATGTCTATGTACATGTATGTCTAGGTTGATACCACAATGAGAATGGGAATTGGGAAAACATTTGATGTTGCAGCTACTCATGAGGCCACTGATTTCTAGGTTGTTTACAAAACTTTCTACACAAAATGTGAAAACTTGAAATTATATATATTTTAACCTAATTCAATTGTACATGCTTTAATTTTGATCTTGTGGGACTTTGTTAATGCAACTTTCAGCCCTGACCCAGACATAGTTACACCACTAGGAGGACATGCAGAGCAGGCTCCAAATCAAATAGTAATTTAATTTTTTTATTATATTTAAAGTCAATTATAAATTACATATTTTGAATATAACTTAAATTTTAAATTTTAAATTGAATATATACATAATATGAGATTTGTTACATATTCTTTTTCTTTTATAGCATGAGACACATCTTGTAGTTGAGCATGTACAAACAGGTCCTGGAGAAGAGCCTGGTGCACAACCTCAGAATACGGTACAATTAAAATATGATAAATTATAAATTAAATTGAATTAAAAAAATAATAATTGTAGAGTTGTACATCTAATATCAAATTTCTTTGTCTTGTTTATGTAGATTGATTTAGAGAATTTAGAGGTTGCTTCAAGTGCACCAGAGCATCCAGATGCAGATATGATGGTAATTTAATTTTATGATGGATTATAAATTAAATTGTCATTAAATCATTTTTCATTGTCTTACATCTAATTTCATCTTGCTCTTGTATAGAGTATTTTAGGTCATTTTCATAGTCTACATGGAGTGAAGAGGTCTCTTGATTATAGAGACAGTACATGACCCAGAAACATGTGATTTTATGTGTTATATTTGTTTATTTCATGGACTATATTTTTGGTTTCTCATGTACTCTGTTGGACTTTATATTTCATGGCTCAAGTACTTCATTGGACTTTAGTTCACGGGTTGTACTCTGGACTTTATTCCATGCACTTAATATATTGGTTTCATGCACTTAATATGTTACATAAATTATGGACTTTATTATTGTTTGAAATTTTAATTTACACATGTACATTTATGCATTTTATGTTCATAGTCAAGACATTAATATAGGACATTAATATGAAATTTAGTGATCTCATACATGATATTAATATAGGACATTTTAATATTTATACTTTACAAATTTAGTGATCTCATACATGATATACATGATATGTACATTCAATAATTAGTGATAATTACTCAATGAACTTATTCAATTCACGTCAATCAATAATTAGTCAATAAATCATAATTTACAAACAAAAGCAATTTGTTTATATACCAGAAAGGATAAAATTTTAAGAAATAGTGACATCCCATACAAATTTATAAGCTATTAAAACAAATAATGGCATCCAATACTAATTTATAACCTATCAAAACAAATAATGGCATCGGATACTAATCTATAAGCTGTCAAAATAAATAATGGCATCGAATACTAATCTATAAGCTATCAAAACAAATAACAACATCCAACACTAATTATAGGTTGTCTTAAGGAGTTGTAATATGATGTCTCAAGGGGATCAAAGAAGAGTATAATTGAGTATAAATATTAAGTGATATTAACAAGTATTAAAAGTTTTAGGGTGAGTCATCATAACACAACGTCTTAAGGGGATGTCTTAAGGGGTCTTCAGGGAATGTCTAAAGGGGTCATAATAGAATGTCTTAAGGGGATGTCTTAAGGGGTCATAATACAATGTCTAAAGGGGATGTCTTAAGGGGTCTTAAGGGGATGTATTAAGGGATCATAATAGAATTTTTTAAGGGGATGTCTCAAGGGGTCATAATACAACGTCTAAAGGGGATGTCTTAAGAGGTCATAATATAATTTCTTAAGGGGATGTCTTAAGGGGTCATAATACAACATCTAAAGGGGATGTCTTAAGGGGTCTTAAGGGGTCATAATAGAATTTCTTAAGGGGATGTATTAAGGGGTCATAATACAACATCTAAAGGGGATGTCTTGAGGGGTCTTAAGGGGATGTCTTAAGGGGTCATAATGGAATTTCTTAAGGGGATGTATTAAGGGTTCATAATACAACATTTTAAGGATATATTTGATTTAACAATAATGTATGCATGATATTTAGTGATTATACAATGAGACATAAAGTTTCAAAGTAGGAAAACATGCACATTTAACAAACAAAATATATAGAATATTGATTTGATACATAGAAGTACATAGAGTATGTTTAATTATGTAAGTATGTATGTACATAGATGTCATCTCAAAATAATGTTTACCAAATTTGGATATGCCATCTCAAGAACATCTCAAACTCATTCCTAGAATGTAGTAGGTCTTCACACCCCCTGATATCAAAAAGGTACAAGCAATATCAATGAAATCATCAAAACATACATATTTTAATTTATATAAAACTATCTATATGTACACAACTCAAGTACCTGCATTTAAAAGTATTCCACACATGTTTGTAGGTTGAATCTAGGCATCCTCTCCTTTTTGTTTCAAAGTATGAGATCAATGCAATGATGGCTTAAGGATACAAAAAATGATGATAAATCAATTTTAACTATTAATGTACAAGCAATATCAATATGTAATCAAAACATGTATTTAAATATAATTTAACTAATAATTACCTATTTTTACCAAGTATTCCATGTTGTCTAGGTTGAATCTGCATGGACTAGATCCTTTTTGTGATTATCCCTTAAGGATGTATAAAAGGACAATTTAAATCAATTTCAACTAATAACACACTTGACCAATATCGAAACATGTATTTAATGTATTTAAAAGGACAAAATAAAAGTAAAACTATATTTATCTGTATTTACTTATTCCATTGTACCATCTACATCCTCTCTTTTTTGTAATGCATCTACGATTACTTCATGCTCTTCCATAGAAATTGACCATAGCACTTTTTTTGAAGGTCTTCCACAATACCGCTCTAGTTTTATATTTGTTGCCACCACCAAATGTGAATAATGTATAATCTTTTTATGTGTTTCATATTCTTTGAATGCAGGTAGACCATTCTTCCTTCTCAGGTATTTTCATAGCCAAGTGCCAACAACCACCACCAATCTTATTGGAAAACATGAAAACCATCATCAAATAAGTTCTCAAAATTTTCATAAGGGGATCAAAGACTTGTTCTAAAAAATTGCTTAAGGGGATCAAAAACTTGTTATCAAAATTTTCTTAAGGGGATCGCCGTACATGTTGGATAATGAAAGCCATCATCATCTTCTCGAGGTGCTATTAACTTATGTTTAGTTTCCACACAACGAGCCAACCAATATTTTTTTTTCTCTTCATTCCCCTCGGGTGCAATAACATCATACACATGTCCTACCAACAAAATTCTATTTAATAACTTGCGCATATCCATATAAATAATTTAGTATTACAAAATAACTTAATAAAGTGAAATAAAATGAAATAAATTGAATTAAAATTACCTTCTTGTACAAGGTTTGAAACATGGTCATAATCTTCATATGCAAACACTTGATCATTTTCTTCAATAGTTATCTCATATTGATCATGTGCTTCTGCAGGTGTCAACAATATTTTCTCCCAGTATTCAACCCATTCTATATTTTCACATGCTTCCCAATCTCCTAAGATACAAAAGTGGAAAAAACATGCAAGCTCCCTTGTCCAAATAGTCCATGTGCTCGTTGTCGCACTCCTAAATGAATTCCATTTAGTAGATCCACTGATTGTCTCACAATCAACTCTAGGTACAATGTTCTCTTCTTCCACCAACCAAAAGAATCGATGAACTGTAGAGTAATCACTCGAACCAGGTGCAGATAATATTATATTACACCAATCCACAATCTCACGTGCATCTTTAAATTTTACTGAATCCTTCAATTTTAATTATTCTCTAGCAAGAATTCTTTTGACACATGCACCAGCTCCATCATGTTCTCCTTTACCATGCCCAACTTCAAAAAAAATCCATATATATTGGACATTAAGTTCCTTGTGAACTCTACTTAACCAATAGAACATTCAAGTATTCTTGAACTACCCCGTACAATTATCTGACCATATGAGGTGTTCTTTCATCTGGATTCCTCTTTCTCTTAAATTTCTATAAAATATACTGAAATAGTATTGAACAAACTCTGATGAGTGTAACTGATTGTCACTCAAATAAAAATGATACTCCCTCAAAAAATTTCTATCATCCTCAGTGCTATCATCTACATGTCTATAAATAATATGGACAAACATAGCTACTTGCATTGAATTATAATATTAAGATTGAATTTCCTATTGTGGAGCGAGAGTATAATTCTCTGCAAAATCAACCATTAAAAGTATAGTACCAATTGGAAATGTGTTTCTACATGTGCGAAATTGGCCATCGAGCATGTTCAGAGTGCATGACATATTTTGGTACAATTTTATTCTTAAATTCACTCATGAATGCATGCACACTAAATTTTTTTGTAGCTAAATCATAATGCTTTCCTATTTTTCCATCTTTTAAAGAATAGTGAACATTCTTAAATCTTTTAGCATCTATTAATTGTTGTCCAAAATCATGATCAACACTTTCATGAAAATAAATTCTTAAAAATGAAAGATTTCCATAGCTAATGCATTGTCTAGAAATACAAGAACTTAAATAAAATAATTTATCATTAGATTTTTCACAAAACAAACCTGAAATAAAATCTCTTATTGCTTCAAGTGGCATATCAATACCACACTCCTATATAATCATGTTAGTATGCAAGGTACAACGTATATATCGAAAAACATCATAAAAATAACGAAATTGAACATGCATTTTACAACAACAAGATATTCGTTGCTTATTAATTTTTACATACTAGGGTTTACATTTTTCAAAAAACCTTTGACTTATTTTAATATTAATAGGTAACACTAAATCACTACAAAATTTTCTATAAAATTCAGTTTGTGTTGTATCTAATAGGTGTTTTGGGTGAGGAGTGCGAACTTTGGACCCCACCTTTAATTTTAAAACATCTCTAGCATTAGATGAAATCCTAGTATTATCATGCCAATATTTTTTGATCAAACATTTAATTTCAACATTCAATTTCATATCATACCTCGGTAGTTGTCCACTAAAACTCCAACATTGATTGATAGGATCATTTTCTATACTTTCTCTTCTTTTTGCCGCTCTTAGCAATTTTTTAGGATGTATTTTTAAAACTTTACTAATATTGCTTACCATTCTTTTATTCAAAGTTTCTTTATTAACAATAGCAGTTGTTATAGCTCTTCTTGCTGCATTTTTATCTTTAAATCAACTATTTTTCCCAATAGATTGAATGGCACTAGTAATAGTAGACATAACATGTTTTAATGATTGATCTTTTCTTTTTGGTTTAACATAAAAGCCTAACCTTTTCATTAATTTCCTTATTTTTTGCATTCTCATCAATTGCATCATTAGTTGACATTCAAATGCAATTTTTTTACGATAAAAGAATTTGGTGTATATTCTATTCACATGTGTTTTTATTTGCCTCCAAGAAATTTGACTAGGAAGATTATTGAAAACACCACTTCCAATTTTTAAAAAAAGTATTTTCATTAAATTCAACATCACATTCTAGATTTCCATCTGCATTTTCATCTTCATCTTCATTTTCATCAACAAAACGATTTTCATTTTCATTTTCATCAAAAATACAGGTTTTGTTTTCAAGAAAATGATCATTCTAATTTTCATTTGCAACAAAATATTTTTCTTTTTAATTTTCAACAAATTCTATAAAAGTTTCATCTCTCCAAATATCATCAATGGAAACCTCATTAAGTCTAGCATATTGTAAAACTTCTACATACAAATTTACCATTTCACTAACATGTGGATTTGAAGACGTACCTAGATTTGTGCATATTGAAACATTCTCCATAGCATTCAAAGAGGGATTTGAAGACATAGTAGGACTTGTTTGTATAATCATATTCTTCTCCAAATTGACTCCTTGCAAATTAGCTTCATCTACAACCATGGTATCCTCAATGTTTTCATCTTCAATAGTTGTGGAATTGGATGCTTCACCATCATTCATTTATTTCATTCTCATTATTCTTTCTCTTTGTCTTTGCCTCTCCTTCTCTCTCTTTGCTTCAACTTCTTGAGGAGTCAATGTCTTCCTTCTCTTATTACGAGCTTTATCTCCCATGATTATAAAATTCTCAAGCACAAATGAATGTCAATAGTGAAATTCTTCAAAATATTCAATCCAAATTGGAAGTTGAATACCTATTAGGACAAAATTCTTCCTCTTGTGTTCCTCAAAACAAGTAGAAAACTAGCACAATTCCACTTTGAAAATTGTTTTCTTCATGTCTCCTTTGAAAAATTCAATCCATATTGCAAGTTTAAGACCTTTTGTTCCTCCAAACAAGAACAAAACTAACACAATTCCACTTCAAAAATGGTGTAGATGATGCCTCCTTTGAAAAAATCAATCAAAAATCAAGTTCACCACCTATAAATACAATAGCTCATGAAAAATAGTTCAATTTTACTGCTCTCGTTCGTACATGTGAAGTTGCAGACTTCACAGTATTTTTTGGCAGTAAATTTAAGTAAAAGAAACAAGATCCCGTTTATAAAAATCGGGATCCCGTTCCTCGATATTTAATGTGGAGACCGTTGGAAGGAAAACATGATCTTGTTTAAAATGGGATCCTGTTTCCCTTCCAATAGTCCACATATTATAAATTAGGGAAAGGGATCTCGATTAGAAAGTGGGATCCCGCTTTTAATAAACGGGATCCTGTTTTATAAAGCATGATCCCATTTTTTAAAATTTGAATTTCTATTAGTTTGTGGTCAGGTTTTTGCCTAGGATTTTGGTTCGGGAAAAGCATTGGGAATCCAAACCTAGGCCTTCAACCTGGTTTGACCTGCAAGTTGAAGGTCCTAATAATGTCAGAGAAAAATACTGACTTTAGACATATGGCTAACGACTTTTTTTGCAGAATTTTTTTACGAAATTAAAACCCATTTTAGATGAGACAATGCAAATTATAAATATGTAATTTGTTTTAAAATTGGATTATTTTTTCTATTTTTCAATTAATTTCTAATAAAATTGGTCCATAAACTTTAAGTATCATGGTTTTTTACTATTTTAATAACTTTTGATCAACCTAACATTTTGACAAACGGATTGCACGAGAACAAACTTCAAAAAAATATTTACAATTAAAAAAAGATTTAAAAAATGATAAGTTTAGGTCATCTTATGCATGTCATACACGACGATTTTTCAAAACGACAAATCTACCTAATAAAAATTTAGCCAAAAATAAAAAAAATCAATAAAAAATTACAAAAAAATATCAAGAACAAGCTTCAGTGAGTCACAAATATTTTCCCAAAAGGATTTATAAAAATACGATAATTTAAGTCAAAATATGGATGTCGTACACGTGCATGGTATGGTAAAAAAGGTGACTTTTAAATAGTGGTTTTTAGAAATGCTTATTGAAACTCAATTTGTACAATCTGGGTATTGAAATAAATTACATATTTGGAAACTAGACTCCGAGCACTACATTTTATGATTAGTGACTTTTTTAAAGATTTCATCTGTAAGTGCTTCAAATTTTAAGGTAGGGGCAGTGTATGCCTCATAGAAATGGGGTCTCATGAGTACATCACCATGAGTCCCTAATTCTATGAGGCATACGCTACCCCTACCTTGTCAACCCTACCGCATTTGCAAGCTACATCACTGTGAGTCCCCAATTATATGAGCCATACGTTTTCCCTACCATATCAACCCTACCAAATTGGCAAGCTAGTGAGTGAGCTAGCTTTCCAATGCTCCAGAATATTTCCAAGGAATTTGAATTCACATGCCTTGTCCATACTTCCATTTTTAGAATATCTTGCAATCATGGCATGCCACCTTACTGCATTTCTTTAAGGTATTCCATCGAAAAAATTCATGTGACATTTGTCTATGCTAGAAATACTCTTCTACAGGATGATTGTAAGTATTTTGTATGAAGCCTTGAATGACATATATTTCATTTATTTGAATGGATACATTTTTTAGGAACTAATATTTGTCTCATTACCATGCTACAGGTAAAATTATCTACCATGCTGAGGAAACAAACAAGGAATAAACTAACAGATGAAGAGTATGAAACCAAAAATGTAAAGGAGAGAGAACGGGTGGTGACATATTGTGAAAAGAAGAAATTGGATACGATTGACAAAAACAAGCCAATTGAAGAGGAACCTCAACCATCAAAAAGAGAACAGGAATTGGCAGCATAAAGGGCATGAATGCGAAAGCATTGTGGTAAGACAGATTCAGATACCGTAGTTTGAGACACACCCTCTACCGCAAGTGAATACAAAGGGACACCATTAAGCACAAGTGAATATTAAGGACACCATCTATCACAAGCAAATATGGAGGGACACCATCTACCGCAAGTGAATATGTTTGGACACCATACACTACATCTCAAGTTGAGAGTACATCATTACTTAGATTTGATGAAGAAGGTATGTCATCATCCTCATGTGAACCTCAAGGTGTCTTCTACTCCACCCTCGATCAAAGGTACGCAATCAATTCCACAATTAAATATTGATGAAATTCCTAATGTTGAGAGGTATGCACCTAGGAGAACACCACCTAGAATTTTGCGTAGAAAGCTAAAGTATTTGATTAATATTGATGAGGATATTTTGTAGTACATGGAAGGTAATATTCTAGCACACACTTGTAGAAGATATGTTGATAACATTTGGAAATTATTCTTTGAAAGGCTAAATGAGACCGCAAGATGTCAACTATTTGTTGAAATGATGCGGGGTATAAAGTATAGAAACATCATGAAGACTCTTGGGTTGAGAACATCAAATGCTTCAAGTGAAAACACTATTGTGAAGAATCTAATGGATGCTTATGAGAGTGTGGGTAAGACCTCATGCTCAAAGGATAGTAATGTCACCAGACGTGTCATTACATTGAATTTGGTAAGTAGTTAAACAAAGAGAGCTTGTATCCTTAGAAAGATGAATGAATTTATGAGAATTGGTAGAAAAACTTTATCAAGAGTCATTCAAAGGCGACAAAGAATTGAGGGAACCAATTCAAAATATGGTCATTCTTGGGGAGACTACTACGAAAAGATAAAAAGGTTTTTGAAGCATTGAGAACACTAATTGAAGAGTATTGGAAGAACAACACAAGGCCATCTTTGAATAAAAGGGATGTGGTAAGGAGAATCGGTATTTGGAACCGTGAGCCACATCCAAAGTATTTTTTGGATACAACTCAAACCTAATTTTTTCATAAATTTCAACAGGAATATCTAAAAAATTATTATTTTTCAAAGATATTTTGAAATTCTTAAACTTTTTTATGTCAAGATAAATCACACACGCACTACTTGTTGTTGTAGACTACATATTGAATTCTCTAACCATTATGATGTTTATCGTTCTATATGTTTATATTTTAATACTAAAGATGTTTTGTAGGATTGTGGCATAGATGCCCCACCAACATCTTCAAGAGAGTTCTTATCAAAAAAATTATGTGAAATAGAGGATGGCCAAATATTCTACAGGATAGCATGCTTGGATGGTTCATGCGAGCATTGCAATGGCTTGCAGCATATGCCAATATGTCAACATATGGAAAGCATAGATGAGGTGAGACAAAAACTAGTAGAGTTCAAGAAGTATAAAACAGTGGCATATGTTACAAAAGATGGTAATCAAGCAAAAAGGTGTGATTTGGTTATTCAAAAGATTCCAGTGTATTAGTTTATGTCCATGTTTCATGACAATATAGTGTATGAGTATGCAAGGCATACCCATAGAGCCTGATGGCTGGACACACAATTCAAGCTATGCAAGGACACCTTTCTAGTTGGAAGCATAGTTTCAATATTGACTTTGCAGAGAACTACACTCTATAGCCACAACATGAGGTGCAATCACAATATTACAACTCCACATGGGTTTCAATATTTGTGCACATAGTATTCATTCATGCAACTGATAATATAGAGGACCAAAGAAAGGTATTGAAAGAGAATCACTTTTATATTAGTGATGATAGTACACATTTTCTAGAGTTTGTGCAAGGTTTCTTCCAAATGTTCTACAATGATTTAGCTCGGAGGGGCATAACATACAGTCAACATATAATATGGTCAGATAATTGTGTAGCATAGTTCAAGAACTCACGCATGTTCTACTGGTTGATCAAGGTGCATGTCATTACAGGTGTTCAACATATGTGGAACTTTTGTGAGGTCAGGCATGGAAAGGGGAAGCATGATGGTGCAATAGCATTTGTGAAAAGAGCATTTGCACGAGAAAAGTTAAAGTATAAAGAAAATGAAAAGTTGACAAATGCAAAATCAATCGTCGAGTGGTGAAATGCTTCGATGGGTCCAAGTAATGAAGGTACATCTTCAGTTCATAGATTTTTTTGGTTGATGGATGATACTAACATTGCACCATATGAGGATTGTTGTACACTAATCGAGTTAGCTACACTCTTTCCTTAGCTCAGATGCAGTTTCATGGAGTATTAACACATGGAAGATGGCATGCTTTTGTTCTTCATGTACAATGAAAGCCTAGAATGATTGTGAGTCAGAGGAGTGGGCTGCCAAATTGTTGACAAGTTGTCTTAGCCCACTTCACACATATCACCTTCCAATGGCATTGGAACTAACAAAAATGGAGTCATCAATCGACTTCGACCATGTATCAGATCTAGTTCAACCAAATAATATATCTACTTGCTTAGTTTTTGAAATTCCTACTGTTATCTTACGTTGTAGTGTATTCATAATGTTGGCTAATTTTAAGAGATTTCCTACACATATCAATGCAGGGTATGTTTATGCAGTTATTGCAAATGAAGACAAAGAAGAGGGAACAGACTATTACTTGTGTCATTTTGTTGAGGCCAAAAATAAATTAGAGGCCCCAGTTATAGATGGAGAAAACATCGAATACCCTACAGGCTCAATTGTTGTTATTGGAATGTGGATTAGAAGGTACCCACATAAGAGTGTTAAATATTGGTTGCTTCAGGACTTTGACATGCATCATAAGATTCTTCATTACTTGAACCTTGTCATAGCATCCAATGTTCGTTTGACCAAATATGGGGGTAGACCTTTGAACAAGACCTTGTGGAAAGTTTGTGAGTCCAACCATGAGGAAATACTTGACACAATAAAGAGTAGAGCATACCTAGATGGTTCGTTGGATTAGTTTGTAAGTATGCACATTGGTTCTTATTAATTTATACTTGTATGCAAATTAATTTTTTTGATGCCAATGCTATCATCTTCTTTTACTTTTCCTATTTGTAAGTAACCTACTAAAAATTGATTGGTGTCCCCTCGCAGAAAATGCTAATTTATGAGCCATCCAAGAGAATCTCAGCCAAAAAATCAATGCAACATCCTTATTTTGATGATCTTGAAAAATCTCAATTATGAGTTTAAGCCATTATAAAAGTGCATGTGAAGCTTGGTGAGGGAATTTTATGTTATTCATTCGAAGTTAACCTTATCATGAGCACCTATGATGTGGACATTATAAGACCATCTCGAATTTCAAGTTATTCTATTCATGAGAGGTGTTGTATGCGATAGGTATCTTGGAACTCGCAGTGAAGATGTATGACCAAGAGTGACTAAGTTGAGAGACTGGCATACCTATCCTCAATGGAAGCATCAAGATTTATGCTTTGATGTTCTCGAGTTGGAACCAAATGGTGTTGATTTGTTGTCTGTAAGTTCCTTCCATCTATTTTCATTTCATTTCCATTTTGGATGTTCTTTCTTTTTCTTCTTTTACTTTGCGTATTAGTAAGCAAACTATAAAAAATTCATTGGTCTCTCCTTGAAGAAAATGGTAATTTATGAGCCATCGAAGAGAATCTCAACCAAAAAATCAATGCAACATCCTTATTTTGATGATCTTGAAAAATATCAATTCTAATTTGAAGCCATTATAAAAGAGTGTGTGAAGCTTAGCGATGGAATCCAAGTTATTCATTGAAGTTAACCTCATCATGAGCACCGATGATGTAGACATTATAAGAGAATCTTAAATGTATGAGTGAAATTGTAAAAGATCTATGAGAATGGAGTACCTAAGGCATTATGCCTATGGTGCAGGGCACCTTGGCCTTCATTTTGTAAAAGGGGTTTAGTATGGAGTGTCTTTATGATTAAGGCCATGTTTTTGTTTTGAAATAAGGTCTTTAAGACCATGTTGCAATGTTTTTGTTTCAAAATGGTGTATGAAGCATATTAGACAATTGTAGCACAAACAAAATAATTAGGACAGCCAAATAAATCTCAATTTATTGTAAACATCATATTATTAATATAGTGAGTATAATATTGTTTAATGGTTACTAATCATTCTTTTTTCTTCTTTTATTCTCTCCCTATTATAACTAGCACCAATTGACTAACTTATTATAAAAACTTTATTTATTTAAACAAATCAACCTAATGATTATATATCAATATCAATATAGCATACAATCTATTGAAATAAACATTTGTAATGAAATTTACTCAAATATTGAAATTTATTGCTGCCCTTAAACATTTGTAATTCAAGCAACGTAATCCCTTAATAGTCCAAATTACAAAGGGGCAACAATCTTTGACGGTCTATTAACCAGATATCTACCTTGTTAGTTATGAGCATTTTTTATGAGGTATCAGGATCACGTAGGGAACCTCTATAATAAACTCTATCAATTTTTGTTATCTCAAAATCATTTTCCCGTCATGTCCAATTTTGACTTGATGGAAATGTTATCAATCAGATATGAACCCTTTGTCAGATTTGCAAAAATCAAACTATCTATTGAAACATGGAAACTCTTTTCAGATGTGGGTGATCTATGTGAAAAGAGAATCTCCAGACTGAGTTGGTCCTCCAAAAGATGAATCCTACTCTAAGAAATTTTTGGGAAAAGGGGAAAGGATAACTTAAATTAAAACTTAAATATAACTGATATTTCACTAGAAGTTATGAGATTCAAGCACTGGCACCCACAACAACTTTCCTATCACAATAACTCTCACAATCTCACTGGCACATACTTCCATTAGTAATTTGTATGCATATTCCTAAATGAAATACAACATTCAACCTAAAACTATGCAATTCTAAAACACAACTTATAGCAGCAAGACATAAAAGGATTCTGATTTAAATCACAAGGACATCAAATTGCTATTATAAAATGAAACAAAAAATGAGGAGAATTTTGCTGCTTTATTCAAACTGAAAGAGTGTTTTTGCCAAAATTTGAGTACAAAATGCTTGCAAAACTCTCTGCATGCACCGGAGAGAAAGAAGCAATGATCTGAACTGAGAAAAAAAAAGAAACTAAGTCTTCTTCAAGATAAAACCCCAAAAACCCTAATCTGAGCTCAAAAGAAAGCTCAAGGAAAAGGTATCAAAACTATCTCAAAAGCTTGCACAAAAGCAGAAAAAATTCACTTTTTCCATGCTCACACTGTCCAACCTCTAAAAATAGACTAAATCTACTTTAAAAGCAAATAAAACATCTTATCCATCCAACAGGTATCTCAAATTCGACAAGGGAAGTACCTCTCAAAAATTTGCTAAAAATAGCAAAGAATAAAGCGATTTATAAAAAACACCTCTTTAATCTTGCTTTACATGATATGCAGATTTAATATTCTCTCAATTAGATTTATTTTTGCAATTAAAGATTTAGAAAATCTTTTGCAAAAGAATACAACCCTATCTCCAATAAAATTTTATTTTCTTAAAAAATCATAAACTATACAAGGCATATCTCTTCTCATCAACATCCTAATTGATTTCTTTAAAATCAATTGAAAATAAACCCTAAATATGGAATTTCATGTCCAAGGAAAAACTGACTATATCATTCTTATTTTAATTGATTTTCTCCAAAATCAATCAAAAACTAAGGCATTAGATCATCCCTCAAATCTAAGGCCATACGAATATTTTATTGGACCAACCTAAAGACTTAGGAAAAAACAAAATATGGAAATCTCCACAATATTCAACCTAAGGAATACATAAGATATAACAATAAAGTTCTCATCCCTAAGTCAAATTAGGGTTAGGAAAACCCTAATGAACAAAACTATGAGATTCCACTCATTTCGGCATCATTTTGCAAAGTGAAACTTTTGAGAACAAGAGCTCTACATGAGTTGCCACCATGTGAGATAGGGTTTGAACTTCAAGCTTGGAAATTTGGCTGTCGAGCTCTCTGTAGATGGATTCTCCTTCAAAGTTCCTGGTAATATTTCTTTAGGCCATTTCGTGGCTTCTTCTTTTGGTTTTGAAGGAAAATCTTGGCCTCTTGGCCACGACCTTGCATGTGATATTTTTTGATGTTGTATTACTTCATGTTGCTTTGTTTGTATCTTCTTTGGAATGCCATTATGGGAACTTGAGCTTTCTTTGGAAGCTATGTGTTTGAGAGCTCCTTGAGAGTTGGCCATGACCATCTTGGTCCTCTTTAGGCATGCATGGTAAGCCTTCTTTCTCCTTTTGTCTTTCTGCAAAATAGAAGCTTAAAAGCTTCATATACTCCTACAAAGATGTCATTTTCATTTATAAATTTAAAGGCCATCCATAGGCCACACCATGTATGAGATCGAATATAGAGTTTTGCAAAGATTCCCATGCATTTTGATTGTTGCTCTGCTTTAGGTATCTTAAATTTGATGGAAAGCTATAATGGGTTTCTCCTCTCTGTGAAATGACAGACACTTGAGAGAGAAAACCTCTCTCTAGGGCGTGGCCATTATATTCTTGAAAGGAAATATGAAGCTTCCTGGGCTCGACCCACAAAACCCATTTCTTTCTTCTTTAATTTTGTGTCAAATCCTCAAATGGGTACTTGTAAAATAAAGAAATTCCACATTTTATGAAAAACCCTAAAATGGGTATCTCTGAAAATGAAAGAAAATCATGTTTAACTATCTGGAGCTCAACCCATGACACTATTTCACTCTCCTTTATATCCTCTATCAAAACCCCTACATGGGTGTCTTTATTTTGAAGAATACACATTCCTTTTGATTTTTTTGTTGAAAACCCCATGTGGGTAAGCTAGAAACAATAGAATTTTGTACATTGATAAACAACCTGAATGTAGCTATTTGATATTCTAAAGAAAAATGTTCATTCTAATGCATCTGAAAACTGAAATTGATACACCCTAACCTTTGTATACATTTTAAACTCTGTAAAACCCTTGTATAGGTGAATATTACTTTGAAGAAGACCACATTTCTGAGATAAAAGAAAATCATATGGGTATTTGCAATTCTTGTACAATTTGCATTTTTGCGCTCTAGCTATTTACCCTTCATTTTCTGAAAACAAAATATATAATCTTTTCCCCACCTTATTTCTAGTTTTATGCTTTAATCTTGCATTCACTTTACAAGGTCAATTCCTCAACTCTGCTTCAAATGAGGAAGAAACCCAGATGGGTTTTGAACCTCCTACAGAAAACTATACTATGGATAAACCCTTGCACCTAGAAACTTCCATTGACCAGTAGCCTTAGATGTTTACCTGCTCAGTCCATTATACCTTCACTCAAGTCTTTTAACAGCTTTGTTTATCCTGGAACTTCCTTTTACATATTGTAATTCTTGTTCAATTTGTCCATATTTGTCTTCCTAGACCCATGCAAATTATTCTTTGAAAATACACCTTGAATAACAGAACAATCTCCAAAATAGTGTATTTTGATTGCTCTTTTTCAAATATAGTAATGCATAAGCTTCTCTTAATGCAACATTAACCTTCATGCATTATAGTTACAATGGATTACCTGATACTTGTCCCCTTTCATTCAAATGAGAAACTGGAGCTCTTCACATGTGTCCATGCTTGACTGTTACTTCATTTTAGGCTCTTCTAATTGGCACTCTTCATGCATTTTTGTGTCCCATTATTTAGAAATGCTTTATGCCTTGCTCTCTTCTAAAATGAAAATATGTAACATTTCTCTTCGTTGAGGCATTAGTATGCATGTTCACTATCACTGTCATGAGCATAAACATTGTTGAACTTTGCATAATATTATGAACATGATGAACAAAAAATACTATGGCAGAAGAATATAACCATACAACAGTGTTTGAGATGAATGTACTCAGTTGAATTGATTGAGTTGATTAAACCCACTATTCACCTATAGCTTTCAGAAACATATTTGACTGTTATGGGTGAGCAGTCAGCTTAATAACTTGATGGATGAACTCTATTTTACTCTTTCAGTTGTATATTTCCTTTCTTGATGAATATGATGATTGCAATCTCTATCTCTGCCCACTTGTAATGAATAAGGGGCAGCATGTCGGTCTCTACCCTTGTGGGAGCCCGTTTTTCTCCACATGCTTGATCTTCAAATGATAATCAGCTTCATGATTTTCCCTATACCTGCACAAAGAAACAAACGATGTTAGCATAAAACAATATATCATGATGTTGATGTCTCTCTTTCATCTCATGTTTCTACACTTTTCTTGATTGTTTCAGTGCATGATTAGTAGCATACTACATTATCGTTGATGGTTCATGTAGGTATATTCATATTCGGAGCTCTAACATCTCTCTTTTCCTTCCTACAGGTCAATGGAGCTTGGAGAATACAAAAAGATGCACCACTTCTACGTCGATCGTCAACCAAGAGGCAATGATGATTATGTCTATAGTTATGTGAATTTTCCTTTTATGCATCTTCCATAGTGTAGTGTGATGCTTATGATGCACTGTAATAGTTACATCCACGACTTGTGTGGATATTTGATTTCAATATTTCTACTTTTCATTTTGAAAAGAAAATGCATTTCAATGCAAATTTGTATCATCATTTGAATTTTTGCAATCAAATGACATCTTGTAAATATGAAAAGCATCACGAAATAAATAAAAGCAGTTGAAATTATTTATTGTTTGTATGTTCAATTTTGTACTCCATTTGATTGTGAAACACTGAAAAGCAATTTCTCGAAACTCGATTTCCTCATTTGAATGCATAACTATCACTTATAAAATGATAAATAAGATGCAATCAACACTTAGCATATGCATAAATAACTGTATTTCTCACTTTAAGATATAACAGTATCTAATCAGCTCCACCAATTGAGCTATAGTGAAAAATTGGTAATAGGAAAAAGTGTCAATTGCAAGCAATGTAAAGCTGCAAAGTGGTGCAACTTTTGTTCTGCAACTTATGTGACCAAAAAAATTGTTCCAACACATCCAAATGGGTACGTTTACGCTAGTCATGTTCCTCTTACACACCCAAACACGCGGAATCGGTCTAAGCCATGTTCAACCAAATTGATCTCTTAAGAGTGCAAAGTGCAAAAGGGTAGCAATCTTTGACGAACTATTACTTGGAAACCGTGATGCTGAAAAACTCTTCATCTGAGTCTACAAAATCATGTTGAGCCCCTCTACAATAATTTCTCTTGGTTTTTTTAATCTCGGATTTTTTTTCCTGTGATGTCTTGTTTTCATTTGATGGAAAAGTGTCAAATGCAAGTAGTGTAAAGTTGCAAAGTGGTGTAACTTCCATTCTACAGCTCATGTGACCAAAAAAACTATTCCAACGCATCCAAATGGGTACATTTATGCTAGGAATGGTCCTCTTTCACACCCAAACATGCGAAATCTCTCTGAGCTACGTTCAACCGGGTCGATCCCTTAAGGGTCCAAAGTGCAAAAGGGAAGCAATCTTTGACAGGCTATTATTCAGAAACCGTGGTGCTTACAAAATCTTTTTTTGAGCCTATGGGATCACATTGGGCCCCTCTACAATAATATCTCTCATTTTTTGTTATCTCGGAGTGATTTTCCTGTGGTGTCCAGTTTTCACTTGATACAAAAAGTGTCAAATACAAGCAGTGCAAAGTGGTGCAACTTTCATTTTGCAACTCATGTGACCAAATGAACTGTTCCAACATGTCTGAATGGGTGGTTTTATGCTAAGAATGGTCCTCTTTCACACCCAAACATGCAAAATCACTTTGAACTACATTCAACCAAGAAAATCCCTTAAGAGTCCAAAGTGCAAACTGGCTGCAATCTTCGACGGGTTGTTACTTGGATACCGTGATGCTTAGAAAATTCTCATTTAAGCTTATGGGATTATTTTGAGACCCTCTACAATAACCTCTCTCAATTTTCACTATCTCAGAGATGTTTTTCTATGGTGGAAAATTTTTATTTGGAGAATAAGTTGTCAAATGCAAGTAGTTGAAAGTTGCAAAGTGGTGCAACTTGCATTCTACAACTCATGTGACCAAGTGAATTATTCCAATGCATCTAGGTGGGTACATTTACACTAGGTATGGTCCTCTTTTTCACCCAAACATGCTGAATCACTCTAAGCTACATTCAACTGGTAGAATCCCTTAAGAGTCCAAAGTGCAAAATGGCTGCAAACTTCAGCATATTGTTACTCGGATACCGTGATGCTTAGAAAATTCTTGTCTAAGCCTATGGGATCATGTTGGACCCCTCCACAATAACCTCTCTCATTTTTTCTATCTTTGAAGTGTTTTCCCATGGTAGGAAATTTTCACTTTGGAAAAAAGTTGTCAAATGCAAGTAGTTGAAAGTTGCAAAGTGGTGCAACTTTCATTTTGCAACTTGTGTGACCAAACAAAATGTTTCAACATGTCCACATGCTTATTTTTATGCTAGGAATGGTCCTCTTTCATACCCAAACATGTTGAATCACTCTGAACTACATTCAACCGGTAGAATCCCTTAAGAGTCCAAAGTGTAAAATGGTTGCAATCTTCGACGGGATGTTACTCGAACACCGTCATGCTTAGAAACTTCTTGTTTAAGCCTATGGGATCACGTTGGGCCCCTCTACAATAATGTCTCTCAATTTTTTCTATCTTGGAGATGTTTTCCCATTGTGGCAAATTTTCACTTTGGAAAAAAGTTATCAAATGCAAGTAGTTAAAATTTGCAAAGTGGTGCAACTTTCATTCTACAACTTGTGTGACCAAATGGATTATTCCAACATGTCCGGATGGGTACGCTTACACTAGGAATGGTCCTCTTTTGGACACAAACACGTGGAATTTCTATGAGCTACATTCAACTAACTCGATCCCTTAAGGGTCCAAAGTGCAAAAGGGCAGCAATCTTTGACGAGATTTTAATAAAAAATTGTAATGATTATGAACTCTCCATCTAAGCCTACAGGATCGCATTGGGCCCCTCTACAATAAACTCTCTTAGTTTTTGTTATCTCAGAGTCGTTTTCCCATGGTGTCCAGTTTTCAATTGATGAAAAAAGTGTCAAATGAAAGCAGTGTAAAGTTGCAAAGTGGTGCAACTTTTGTTTGTAACTCATGTGACCAAATAAACTACTCCAATGCATCTCAATAAGTATGTTTACATTAAGCACGGTGCTCTTTTACACCCAAACACGCAAAATCGCTCTGAGCTACGTTAAATCAACTTGATCCCTTATGATGGCATCCAAAACAATCAAAAAGAGAAACATACACACAACGGTTGAGAAGTCTGAGTTTTCCACACAAAAAACGTATGATCATCCTCAAGTCTAGTAAGCATGAGTTGTTTTTTAATTATCCTCCTTTCCCTTACAACAACATACAACCAATTGTAAATGTGTACAATGGTGGAACTTGAAAATATTTTATTTTTCCTCAATTAACAACTTTGGTTTGAAGCATTTTGTCATTTAAATTTGAAATGATTTGCTATGCTTGAAAATTGGAGTCTAAGAGAAACAAGTGATTCTCTCACGTACATTTATTATTTGGTGTGATAAATAAAGTTTCCACCGTTGAGTCCATTTCTTATTAGCCGATAGGCTATATATAGTGTGAGGTTTCTGCCGAAAACCTGTCTCACACCATAAAACTGTTGCTCGGTCGTGCTAAACAAAAATGGTTTGCAGATTGTCGGTTGTTAGATGAAATCATTTCCTTGTGCCCTGCTTGAAAAGAAACATTAACTCGCAACAGAGATATTTTCGTTTACATCTGCAAAAATAATGTCATAAAGCTGCAAAGGGAGATATTTTGAGAGGTGGGTATTCATTTCGGTTAAGTAGAAATGGTTGAATACGAGTGCATCAACAATCCACAAGGGTTTCTACCCGACATCCCCTCTGTGGTGATCACAGCCACCAATTTCTTCCCCCCGAACTTTGCCCTCACGCCCAACGAGGGCGGATGGTGTAACCCGCCTCATCCCCACTTTGACATGGCCTTCTCAATGCGGGTATCATACCTATCCAATACAAAAGGTAACCAACCCATCTGCCTTCTAGTCCCTCTACCAGGATAATGCTTACAAAATTGTCTGCAAGAATCTTGATTAGATGGGTTTTACTACATGGTGAAATACGAGAAGGAAGGAGGATTGTGCTTCACCATCCATGGAAATCATTACTTGTGTTGTTTACGAATGTTGGGGCAGATGGAGACATGGCAGTGGTGAAGGTGAAGGGGTCACATAATTTTGAGTATGATACACGTTAGTCAGAGCCAGAGCACATTTTCTCCAGATATGGGAGAGTTGAACGAGTAGATATGAAATCAGGTTACATTTCTTTGTCATTTTTAAACTGATATGATTTAGCTTACTCTATTGAGATAGGAACTTTGAAGTCTCTATATTTTTCAAGGTCAAAATGGATTTTTTGACTGTACATTCTTACTTGGAGAAAGCATATATTCTGATAAAATGTTTGTGTGTAACTATTGGAGTTGCACTGAACTAATCAGTTGTGTATATATATTGTGAAAAATAGTGTAAAGGTCTCAGGATTATAAATTTGAAATGTGAATAGATTTTCCTGAAGAACTTCTGCACCGTTTAATTGGGATAAGAATTTGGAATGCTAGCTGTTGAGATCAAGGAGGTTCTTACTTACAGCTTTTGGCAGTAAAAGGGTTTTTGTTTTCTGATGAATGTTTGGAGACATACTTTGTAGAGCAGCGTTGATTGTTCTATAGGAATCATCTTAGATGGTCTAGTTGTCTAGAAAATCGTGAAACATCTTTTACAAATAGGAATGACAAGTAATCATCCTTTAACCTTTTAGGTTTAAGTAGTCCTTAGTACTATATATGTTCATAGAATTAATGGCATTAATGAATAGAGGCCTATTCAGAGTTGTTGCAGTTGTGAGTTTGGAGTTGAGGTTGTTTATTTCAAATATTGTCAATAAGAGGAGCTTTGACTGTTGGTAAGATGACATAGAATGCTAGTTTTAGCTTCTGTTACAATTGTCCAATGGTTATTCTCACCTGCTCATTTTTTTCTTTTTGTCTGAGATTGAACCATGATGCATGAATACAGAACACTAAATGCATTGTTGATTTAATGGTCATCATGTTATGCACACAGGCTAATCTTGTTGTTTATCGTCTTATGGATTGTTGTGACCCCACTGGAGTTGGACTTATTGACTGGAATGAACTCTTTCTCTCTCGGTTAGGTGGCTTCTTGCATTACTAAAAACTATGCATTCACACATACAGAGAAGGTTTAAGAACAACTAATTAGGGTAATTTTATTTATTTGGAATCTCTAATTCTTTCAACAAACACTAATAATACCCCCATGTTGCAAAGACCATGGGAATGCTAACTTACAACAAGACAAAGCTTTTTCCTCTTCCTACGAGCTTGGGCTTAACTACATTTAGAATTGTTTGTTAAACGCAGGGTAAAGGTTCATGCAAACTGGATCCTCTGCCACCATTTCGATACATCATAAGGGCCTGGCGTATATGATATTTTGGTTTACTATTGTTATAATTGTAGAATTTATTTGTGCTTAAACTGCATGTTCAATATCTTATGCTTTTTCCTTTTTCCATTTTGTTGGTCTGCTATCCTCACATTCGATATTGGACAGTGGTATGTTAATGTGATGAAAGAGTTAGGAATAACTTTAGACTTAAAAAGAGTTTGGCCATTATCATGGAAAATCGTTTCAAAGAATTTGCAAATCTATAATATTTTGTTGGGTTTTTATTATTAGTATTTGTTGTTAAGCAATACTTTTGTAGTGAGTTTTTCTTGTGTGAAGGAAAAATAAATCTAATTGAAGAGCAATGGTGATGAAGTCTTGAGGTCTTTAGGTGGCATCGACTATACTCAGAAAATATTTATATCCATCGTGCTTACTTTATAAACATTTATGTATTAATATTTTTTTGTCTTTGGATTATTTATTGACTTCAAAGTGGTTACAGTCAAGTATATCATTAAAAAAATAAAATCAGATTACTAGCAGTGAAAGGCTTAATAGTTTTTAGTATTTTAAATCTTATAAACCTGTTAAGAGCTAGCTTGCAGCAGGACTGTTTTCTTCTTGTTATGAGTTTGAATTGCAAAGAGTGTCCTAGCCCTTGGGAGTGATGATATGGCACGATTCTGTTAATTCTGATGTTAAGATATTCATGTGATCCTGTTTGAATTTCCACTCTAAATATGTGATTTGCATGATATTTGACCTTGCTGAATGCTACCATTTTTGTGTTCTTAATTTGCAAAATCTATTGATCACCAAAGCCTGTTCCTTCACCATAGAACTAGTAGTTTTTATATGCTGATAATTTTCTAGCTTTTGTGTTGTTTTCCTATCAGAATTTTCGCTCATTATTTCCTACAGTCATTTGGTTCCATGAAACCTCATTTCTTAAGTGAAATTTCAAAACAACCTTGTCTATGTCGCCCTATATTGGGTTGAATAAATATGTTATCCAATATATAAGTTTTGTGGTGAAGAAAGAGATAAGTTTAACACAGGAAGATTGGTTTTATAAGCATAATCCTTACATTACAATAGAATGTTTTGGCATAAAATTAAATAAATAAAAGGTAGGATTGATAAGGTCATTGAAGTAATTGCATACATTGGTAATCAAGTGGGAAATGCATAGTTTCATGTCATTAGATTATTCAATTTTAAGCATT
>VDFB02055613.1:0-56033 GCA_007258455.2 Sequoia sempervirens
CTCTAATTGTTTGAAAGACACAGTACTCTAAAGGCTTGGTTGACCTCTACAGTAATGCCTCATTTAAACATGAGAGATGCAATTCATTAAAATGAGCTCAACACACAAACAAACTGGGACTAATAAGTGATATGATTTAAATTTATAATCAGTTGTTGAATTAACCAACATAATGTAACATGAATAACCCACTTAGATCAGTGCTTCATTCATTGGAACTGACTCAACCTAGACACCTGCATAATTTGATAACAATCTTCAACCTGACATTATATGAAGCTTTGAAATGTTGCCTTACAATATTTCAACATAATATCTTGACCACTGCTTCTTATCAGAATCCTAACACTCAATTTAATAAAAATTTACAGTCATATTCAAGTACCTACATTAATTCTTTGAATTAATAGACAAGAACATAGCCACACATGGGTGATCCCACAATACTAGTTTACAATTTTTGGCCAAACCAGAAATTGAATTGATTTTTTCTAACTAAATCTTCACTTTCGGGCACCTATAGCGGCTAAACCGTGAGGAATTTGAAGATGATGCAAACTAGTGATTTGTGAAGTTTTGTCTATAGATTCTAAATATATTTTTTTTAAAATTTTTGGAGTCAGATTGCACTTCTTTTCCATCTCCCACAAAAATTGGGTTTTTTCATAAAACAACATTTTTAAAAAGTGGTGCACACCATATAATACATAACTTTTTTTCCATGAAGGATGAAATTCTAATTCTTTCAATTTAGATTTGTAACTATGATATCTAGTGCATCCTAATCGGTTTCCATAGTGTTTTATTGAATATATTTCTTTAATCAACTTTCAAAGTCAAACCAATTACAATTCAAAACATAGGCGTAATCAGAGTAACACAACATTTTCGTGATATATCAAAATCTATTTTTTTCTTTTGTTTCCATTTCCAATAGAATCTAACATCTGGTGCACTCATATTTTTCAAAAAGAAAATTGATAATCTTATATTTTTCCACATGTGCAGAACAAAGAGCTTGATTTTCGGTGAAAAACCTATATTCACAAAAAATAAAAAATAAATATAATCATAAAATTAAATTTATTTAAAATTATACATTTTGGGAAGCTTATAATAAGGACTACAAACTTACAAAAAAATAAATTTTAAATGAATCTCATTTGATCTCCCAAAAGGCAACCAAAGTGGCTTTTATCAACATTTTGATAGGTGTAAAGGAGACTTCGTTATAGGTATGGTTTAAAACTAGCAGGGTTCTATCAAGGGGGTTTGATCTAAGGTAGTTTGATCAAAACCTCTTCAATTGGAATGCTTTAAATGGAACTCTTTAAGGCTTAAATTATTATATTTTCTAAAAATATGCGATTTCAACAAAAATCAGAATCTCCCAGAAATTGTAAACCAACTTTGTGGGATCACCCACATCTATCTGAAACTGATGGAGACAAATAAGATAACCTTGATTATATTATTCATAACTTGCAAAACCAGTACATAGGAGAGTAAAATGGCCTTGAAATTGCACTATTCAATATTATCTTGCCAATATTGCAATCAAAATTACATAAGTATCAATAGACTCTAACCTAAAACAAAACCTTTGAAAATGTTCTATATATTCAAATTATAGTATACTTTGTGATTAATTACAAAATAGCCTCTCTGAAAATGAGGCAGAAAAACAACACTTAAGGAGAAAGGAACCCTAAGTGGAGATCAAAAGAAGACACTTAGCATATTCAGGTTCATTAATCTGCAACTGCCTTTGCTTGCTGAAGACTCTTCAACCTGCTTTCAAATTCACGCCTCATGCACCTCAACATTCCCCAACACCTTTGCACATCTCTCATTTTTTTAGAATAACTAAAATTAATTAGCGATGCTAGAGATGAGGAGAACAACCATCACACATCTCCAATTCATTTGAGAAAGCAAATATTAAATAGCGATGCCCAATATCATGTTCTCCAACAAAGAAAGTTTTAACTCCCCTTTTTTATCAACTGCAGAAGACTTTTCCCGTGAGTTCACCATTAAAAAGAACTCATGAAATAATGCCCACCAACTATACCCGACAACTATCATCGCACATCGTGGATGCATATAGGGAAAAGTTAACATTTATTAACGATGCACGATAAAGACAGTGCATCCATCACACATCTTTGATGGAGGACATAGAATAATATGAAATTAGCGATGGGCGATGAAAGCTTACTCCATCGCTGATTTAAAATGGAAACGGTGGCATCCATTAGTGATGGGAGATGCGCTATAGGGATCTTGAAAATTTATTAAAATCTATCCTTTGCTAAAAAGCTTCAATTAACCTACCCAAATGAAGACTCATCGCTGGAAAATATTGCATCTCTGATTTGTGGCTTCATTTTCACTTCAAACTGGCGATGGGCGATGAGTTTTGCTACACTTCAAACTCGTGATGGGTGATGAGTCCTCTAGACCAATTAGATGCAAGAATTAAACTTGCTTGTCCTCCAGAACATTTGAAATACATTTCCAATTTTCCCTAAATTCATTTTTCATATCTGTATAATGTTTAAAATATTCAAATATATTTTAAACATAAGCATTTAAAACTTTAGAAAAAATGCAAATTTTATTTACGCCTGTAGGCCAAACGGAGAAAATTCACCGTGGACAAACCAAGACACTTGGAGCCAATATTTTTTGCGTGAAGCCATAATAAATTATTTAGAGAAAACTAATTTTCTCAAACTTCTCCTAGCCATCAAGAATTAGGTACCTCCTATGTAAACTAGCCCCTGGGACGTGTTCGCCAAACCAAAAATGTATTAAAATAACACATCATATGACCTAAATTTTTGATGAAAATGAAGCTACAAAGGTTTTAGACCAAAAAAAGAAATGGGTTGTCCTTAGATTTTTAAAATTTGAAACTTTTTGGAAAACCCATTTTGGCCATGTCATGATCAGAAAATGATTAAATAACCCATCAAAACTTATCTTGGGAGCTTGAAACTGAGTAGGCATGTCGACACTTGACCCAAGAATGTGGTGCAACAAACAGATCAGAAAAATGGATCCTAAGGTGAAAGATATTAATCGACAAAGTTGCTCACTTAAGCATTTTTGCAACTGCACATGTTTAACACCAATCAAGGCTCTCAAAGTCACCACTTTGAAAAAATATCAAAAAAACTTCTAGGGGGCTTCCACTGGAAACATAAGATCATCTAGGTACACTGAGTATGTGTGAAAAAGGGATTTGCTTCAGTCATTATTCTTCACAAGATATTAGGGATCAAAGTTGACCACCTTGAAACATTGTCAAAAATACAGATGTAAAATTGAACAAACTGCATTTGCTTTTGATCTCGAAAAAATAGCAAATCTGATCCTGAGACTCTGAAATCAGACAGGGGAGTACATGAATGCAAGGATAATGGAGAGCAACAATCTATTTGACATGAAAATCAACTAGCTCCGAATTGTGACCCTCCAAAATAGGTCACTTGGGCAGATTTTGCAGGTGCACTTCTGAGTGTGCAAAGACAAATTTTTTAATATGGGCACTTCAAATGTGAAAATTTGAAGGTGCCAACAAAGCCTTTCATCTTTAATTTCTTTTGTTTGTTTGTCTGTTTTTTTGGCAAAAACCACTATTTGGTATTCTTTTAGTTATAAATTAATCATTCATTCAAATTTCAAATAAATTACATTTTTAGAAACTAGAATCCATTCTACAAATATTTTAAAAAATAAAAATTTATTTTCAATTAGTTTTCAAAATTTATAGGGGTATCACGGCCAAAATTATATTTTTCAGGGTGTGTCCACTTTGAAAATTAGTAAAAAATCAAATATTCATTAAAAAAATTATCAAAAATTAGGCATAAACTACATGCTGTTAGCTAATTTCTCATTGAAGAAATTTTAAAAATACAAAAAAAAAATTAACCTTTTGAGGGAGCCACAAAAGTCGCTATGTTATGTTTTTTTGAAAAAAATAACACCAATTTCTATGGCCCCCTCTTTTGAACCCCTTAATCTCTACCATTTTCAAAACAAATTAGTAGTTTAGAAAGTAGACTCAGAGCACTACGATCCTATTTTTGTTACATCTAATTTTTTTGAATGTAACTATCCTCAATTTCACATCCAAGGTCAGTATTTCCCGATTTCAGAAAAAAGTGGCCACTTAAGACCCCTTTTTGGCCCCCCATCCTTTTGCACTTACCCTAGGATGATTACTTGATATAAATTACAAGTTTCTTTTTTAATAATATCTTGTAGACTTGAAGGAGACGATTGAGGATATTCATCTCCTCTTTGATATTATAATTTATGGAGTTGCATCATCTTCTTCAAATAATGCAGGGGACCCTTTAGACCCTCTTGATCTTTCTCCACATGATCATTTTTCATAGTTTGGCATTGGCTTGGAGACTTTGGAGTAGCATTTGAAGGAGACATATTTGTATTTGGATCATGTTCTACATCCATTTCCATAAGGTTTTTGATTTTCATCTTCATCAATGTGGCCTTGAACACCTATCTTGATTTTGGAAAATTTCAACATCAACATAGGGCACTTTAGTAGAGTTCAAATAATTGCCACTTCTTGATATTTCTTCCTTCATATTCCTTTCAAGAATGAAAAGAATTCCTACATACGTCCTTGGTTTTTTTTTCTTCCCAAGGGGAGGAATATTGTTTGGCAGAATTAGACCATCTTAAAAATTCATTGTTTGGAATCTACTATCATTGTAGGACTCTATTTTGAGGGGGGCTACATATTGTATCTTCTTCTTCTCTCTTATGGGGGGATTTTTACTTACATGGGTTTTTTTTCTTCTCATTCTTCTAAAGATAATTTTTTCTCTTTTAGGGAGAAGTTTTGTCTCAAAATATTTTATCCTTTACTCCATTTGTGAGAGATTAATTTGTACATGGGTACCTAACATGGATTAGTGATTGGAATCCATCCTTGCATCATTTCATCTTGTACATCCTCCCTAAGTTGCACTTAAGGGGGTGTTGGTGTGAACAAGGTGTTTTACCAAACTAGTTCATCATCTAGGTCTTATTCACACTAGTTACTTTATGTAACAAACCTATCTAGTTCATTAGTTCAAAACATCATAGTAATAACAAATTTATTTGAATGCAAAACTTTGCACTATTTCATTTTTAAAATAATTACATTATTCACAATCAAGTTTAATAAGGCATTCTAGAGAACTTAAAGAATATTATCATTGTATAAATTTTCAATTTCATTCCTTAAGGATTCAAATAATCTTCCATAGTAAAAAAATATGTTTAAATCTCAATAGGTCTCTCTTATTTTTCAATACATGAACATAATTACATAAGTCGTCTCATTTGGACGATAATATACATCAATATCATAATAACAAGAAGAGTCATGAAAGTTATCTCTGATAATCCAAGTCTTTGATAGTCAACAACAAGAGGGAGAGCATCACCCGAGTGATTTTCCTCCAACCATAGAGTAGTGGTCTCTTGCACACCTTCCTAATGGAAGTGACCCTACCCTTCATGAGAGTAGTAGATACAAGGAAAATCCATGGTCATCAAGCCATTTGAGAACTAGTGTTGTGTACTAATGCAAATAATCTATAAAGAAACTTCTAGATTCCTTCGATAACTATGCATGATGCATTTGATTAAATTGCAACTTTAGACACGGTGAACCGAAAATGTAATTAGTGATTTTTATTACTTTGGCCAAACATTTTTATAATATCACGTAATCTTATGTGGTTGTATGTTCACATACACCTCTATCTCAAATTGGATATTGACGGTGAATCCACAAGCATTTTTCACACATAGTAAAGAGTATAACTCAAATTCTAATTTAATAGATTCTACACCTTATTCAAATATCAAAAATTTAAAACCAAGAGATCCAATATATTAATATTCATTGGTAGTCCCGTGAGACTAAAAGAAGATGGATATATGACTTATTTGAGTTTCATTTCATAAGACTAGTTCAATTAAATCATCTAAAATAAATGTACTAACTTATGTATGTATATATTTATACATATATATGTATATATTTATACATATATATGTATATATTTATACATATATTGGTATTCAAATTATATATAATTTTACTCAAATAAGGATAGATTTTTCCAAGCAAACCACTGATTCATACAGTTTATTTTCTTATATCAATATTTAACCATTTCCTTCCATATCTCTATAATGGTCAAATGAAGAATAAATTTCGAATAGATCCAAGTCTTTATTGTTTGCAGCTTATTATAGTGTACAACTAGTAAAAATAGTGATACACACTTTCCAAACATAGAGTGAAATCTATAGATTCATATAAAAAATATCCTCAATCATTCTCAAGGTCAAGAAGACTCTAATTATAATAACATATGGAATGAAAATCATATACATATATATACACCAAAATAATTAAGTCACAAGCAAAAATTGACGAATTTTCCCTTAGTTATCTTATTGCATTTATAGCATGGATTTAAAACCAAAATATCACATAATTATCTCTATTGGATGATGGGATACAAGAAAGGTTTTTTGGTTATACACAGGGTTTATTGACCGGAACTTTCATGTTGATATCTATATTGTTAGAGACAAGAGGTTGATAATTTTTGTTACTATCTCTCTTTATAGAGGAATAAGACCATAGTTTCTTCATGCTACACAAGATTGTATATATAACACATGAGAATAGCTATATAAGAAAGTCTTCAATGGAATTACGAGCATAGAAGATACCATAGACAATACCAACATATACATATCAATGAGTTTGGTTCTACTATTATTGAGTGCCTAAACATAGAAGCTTTAAACCATAACGGTGTCTTATGTAATATAGACACAAGATGCCTTAGTCAATAGGCTAAAGAATGAATGAACATCACATAGACATATAAAAAATCCTCCACAAGTGAATTAACAACTAGGATTTATAATATCATAAAAGAGATAAACGTTGCAGTGACCAATAACTTAGAGATATAAAAAATACATAGTAACACTAATATCAAAACCATTCTCAACATATAATTTACCCAACCAAAGAATAAACATAACAATGGTAACATTATCTAACTCATGATTTTCTGAGAGATCTTCAAAGATTCAATAGTCATGAAATCATATATCCTTAAAAGCCTTATTATACTTGTTGTCACAAGGATAGCACCCTGAGTCGAGTGTAAAAATTAGTTATCCTGTGAAACATAACATCATCTTCAAGTTGTGGGTCACTTATGGCAAATATGAACCTCCAGAGAGGGCTGGTTCCCTTGATGAACCTCCAAAAAACTATTGCCTTGATCAAGAAAAGGGATAGAAGAACTAAAACTAAAAAAGATTGCTGATCCTAGGAGGTGATGCACCAAAAATCTAAGACTTATACCTGCTGTTTCAACTTACAAATTCTCTCAAAAATTCATCTTTACCTTATGCACAACTCAACTTTCACAAGCTCACACAATAGTGTTTCCTAAGAAGGTTGTTTTTTAGGTTCATGAAGGAAAACTGAAAGTTTTCACAACTACAACTACTAAAAGAAATAATACAGTTTATGAACTGTATAAGTCTTGCTTATTCTAGCACAAAATGTTTTGCAATGAGACATAATTCAAGGATTTGCATAGATAATCACAAAAATTAGATCAAATCATCCAAAAAAAACACTCTACACAATAATTTAGAGAAGGCAAAACTTGCTGCTTTTATTGAAATAATTGAAGCTTCTGCTGATACAAATCTGAAAATACTAATTGAAATACATCAAGCTGTTGCTCTATAAATCTCAAAATCTGAAAATACTAATTGAGATACATCAAGCTGTTGCTCTATAAATCTCAAAATGAGTTACAATCTCATCTCATTCTTTTGCATAAGGAAAAAGAGGAAAGGAAGAATTGAGTCTAAAAGAGTTGGATGCTTTGCTTTATAGAAAAGCCACCTCAGATTGACTGAAGTTGAACCTCGTGGAAGACATTGAGTGTGAATGGATGTGGAACTAGATGTGAACTAAAAGCAGAATCATGCAAAATTTGGTGTAGAAGACTTGACTTGAACAACTGACCTCTTTGACTTTTGAATGCTTTTTGAAACTCCACCTCCAACTGAACTTGAACTGCACTCTAAATTTGGCATGAAACTGATTTAAAAAAGCTGTCCCAAGGCACTTTGCTTGGAGTCTTCAACTTGCTGGGCGTACAAGGAAAAAAATCCATTATTTTAGGACCTCAAATTACCCCATAAATGCATAATTTTGGCTTCAAACTCCTGATAACTTTAGTCTTAACAATGTATACTTGTCAAAAAGGCCTAAACTGCCTCTTAAGTGCTAGAAAACTGACCTTAAAGGTCACTTAATTAGTGAAAACTTTATGCAACTCCTTGCATGATCATAGGTGTGTGAGTTACTTGCAGATAAACTTTAGGTCATCAAGGGTGGCATAGGTTAACTCACAGGTTTATCAACTAATGCATGATGTATTCCAACTCAAACCTTTTGTCCATTATATGATGCATGTTTCTATTCCTTCATTAAAGGTGACTATCCTCTTGATAGATATGCCCTTTGAAACTCTTAAAACTTTTCATTGTTTGCATTGTTGACTATCCCTTGTCAAATCTGCCTTTGCAATGTCACTATCATGAAAGTTATGAATGCCTTTTTTCCATTGGACTACCACCGTCCTCCTTGAAATCTGCCCCTTTACCATTTTTCAAAGCCTCGATCATGATAAATCATTGTCATAGGGCACATTGTGGATTGCGTCTTCACTATTGTAAGTGTTTGCCAACATGGACTTCTGCCTCACTATTATACGGAATTTCTTCTCTCTTTGGCATCTTGACCCTTTGTTCATATGAATGCATGCTGAACACTTTGTAGACCACTGTCCTTTGATTGTCTTCACATTCTTCGTTGACTGTCATCTCAGTATCTGACCTCAATTGATGGCAACTCTTAATTCCTTAAGACTTATCAAGAGGTAAAAAGGGATTTATTTGGGGAAACTCTTGAAGTAGAAGTTCAAAAGTTGTTTCATATGACCACACAACCCTTAGACTACTACAAACCTTGCTCATTCATAATGGTTGCTACCCTTGAAATCCTGAAAGTCATCTTGATGTTTGTTGATTTGCTCACCAAATATGTAAAATTTTGCAGGTTTCTCATCCATATTGTCCTCTGTCTTTATCACTTTAACTGTGACTTGAATCCTCTTATATGACTGATCTTTATTGTTGAAACTTGAGACTATGAACTCTCATCTATCTATGACTGTCTTTTGATTTGAAATATCATGTCACAAGACTGCCATGATTAACACAGTCATTATTTCACATTCCCTTGGCTTCATTTGAACTCTGATCCATCATTTGTTCACACTCCATGTCATGTTTTGATAGCTATTTGAAACATTGAATGGATCCTCAAGCTATAAATGTTTGCACAATCATCTACTGTTTTGGACAGTCATATGCTAAGATGACTGTATAACGGATGCTTTGGACAATCATTGACTGCCCTCTACATTACTGTGCTTGATCTTTTGCTCACCTAAATGACTACTGTCATTTGTTTTGAAACCCTTGGAGTAAAGACTGCTTTTTCTTAGTATTTGCACTGTAGACCTTCATGTCACTGCCATTTAGATTGTCTTTGTGACTGTCCAAAGGACTGTGCTTATTCTTCTTGCATGATTGTTCTCTTTCAAACCTTCATAGCTAATATTAGCTTTGAATGAATGGTTGTCTTCTATTCATTTCTAAAGACTGCCCTTATACCTTATGACAGTCATAAATTGCCTCGATCCTTTAAATGGTGCCTTCAAAAAGCTGTCCTCTAGTGATTACTGTTTTCCTTTGCCTAGCCTATGTGATCAGTAGGGAATAATTATGATCCTGCACTCAAGTTAAATATGTAGCATCTTCAAGGGGCTACTTATTCTAAGCTCCATAATAGTGAGTTTGGTCCATACGAACAAGTGAATCATCAAATAGGAAGTCCAGGTCGCTAATATTTGAACTGCTGTTCACTACCAAAGGTGGTCCAAATACTGCACTTGCATCAGCATGAATTTCAATAGTTCCATGATCTGCTTGACTCACACTGATCTGTGGTTGAAGCTGTTGTTTAGCATTTGAACTTCCATTTAGTTCATTGAGTCTATCTACAATGAGTTGGCCAGCAGGCACATCAGTATTGTTGAAATTGCTTAATACACTATGGGGTTCACCTTCCTCGTACATGTGCTGAGAAACTGTTTGCACTGAAGGAAAGACAGAAATGCATTGAGAAACAACTTCATTACTTGTCATGGTTGCTTTAAAAATGCCTTCCCTGCTGACATCCATACACCTTCATTTGATCAAGTGCTAGATTTGTCATCTTGTTCATCAAGTGCAAGAAGCATATATATAACGTTTCTCTAGATGGCTTTTCACCCACTTCTCAGCCCATGTGAATCCGATAACCTCCCTTTATCTATTGCCTGAATCGAGCTGCCATGAATCAAAGAATCAGCTTGATCTACATCAACAGAGAAGGGGTTCTGTCCAACTGCTTCTGCAATCTTATCTAAAGCTGTCTTTCCCCGAAACTTGGCAGTATATTCACCATGCTCATGTAGGCTTTGGTTCCAACTTGAAGACGTCACACTGTCACTATAAGCTTTGTACAAGGTATGGATTGGAGTAGACAGTCGGGCATTATGGGGTCTGATAACTCATAAGAGTTCCAAAAAACAAAAAGAAAAATGCTTCCTTGACACAAGATATTCCTCCATATGGCGGCTGTTCACAAAGCAAGACACCATGATCATAAGAGCTTGAATCTAAGGATTTATTTTAACCAAAACTACTCTTCGATGCGGCCGTTGCTGTGCAACACGGGTTTTTTTTGCTAAGACTTTACGCATATCAGCTAAAATTTTCTTACTTTTGCTCACATCTAAATGACTCATAGCAAAATGAGTCTTGATGCGCCACTGATGATTGATGAGATAAATTTGATCTCAGCGTCATACTTACCAACATTCGATCCCTAGTCGCAGATCCTTGTGATTCCATCACGTCAGTGTGAGCTTGCAAAACAGAAGATGTCAAAAGAAGTTCTTCTAATCTTACGTTATCATTTAAGGCTGGCTTTTCTATTTGCTCAAATTCCAACTTCTTCTGCAGTCTTTCCTTATTATCCAATTTGCCAATAACCTTGCAAGCTAATGACATCAAAGATGTATCTTGGTAGCTACTTTTTGATTCAAATCTCTTGCAGAATCGTTCCCAGAATTTCTACTTGGATACTTCATTGAACCGCCCTTGAAAATTGTTTAAAACCCTGCTCTGTGCATGAACTAAAACTGAGATCCCTGATTCTTTACTCATTCACTCATACTATCACCATGCAAACTGATATTAGAACTGATATTTGATGATGAAAACCCACCCAATAAAGGATGATTCTCAACATTAAGGCATGATCAGACAAGGTCAAAACTTTCGGCAGTTTATACACTTAGTCTCTAATCCAGACAAACCCTGAACACCACTCTAGAGATAAAAACTGAGGAAACTTAAGATACCTGTCTGTCATGAACTCCACGTGCTTCACTTTGCATGATTGAGGAATGACAATCCCCTAGGTTTATACAACCATCTCGAGCTTCCTCTCACTCATTATGTGTGCATCTCTACGTTCAGCTGCTTTACAACAATGCCTTCATGACTCTGCAACTCTCACCTAATTAAAAAAATAATGTTGCATGTGTATATATCTAGAGGCTGAGTATAGAACTCGAACTGCCTCTCCGCTGTAGTCTCCCATGAAGCTTTGATAATAACCTTGACTGCGACCAGGAATATGACGGTCACCCCTATGCCTTTTGACGTTTTATGAAAAATATAAATTGTAAAAAAAATAATTTATGATTTTTTTTGGAAAATTTTTTATACTAATTTTTTTTAGTGATTTTTATTAATCATTGTCAAAAAAATTTAAGACACAAATTTGTTCAACACAATAAATTAAAGATTATTATATTAACTCAACATGTTTAAATACATCTATAGACAAAGAATATAGTCTAAAGATACATTCCAAGGAGAGGGACAATAGAGACAATATAAATAGTGTGCAAAGTTCATAGAGTAACAGAAAAATAACAATCCTAAGCTGAGAATTTTGATTAGTCATATGGATATCCTATATATATTAATAAAATAATATAAAATTAGAAAACACTGATAATTAATAATAAATCTAGAAATCTTAAATTTACTCTTACAATTAACAACAAATTTCTAAATTCATATTAAAATAAAATCTTGTTAAAAATATTCTAAAAGTTAAAAAACAATTATATTCTATATTGAAAAGATTTTGAAATAATATATATATTTATAATAAATATTATAAATCATACATATTAATATAAAACAATGATAATTATTAGTAAAAATGTGAAAATCTTAAATTTATTGTTAAAAATATTTTAAAATTAGAAAGAATTATATTCCATCTTGAAAAGATTCTAAACTAATTTATATTTTTATAATAAACATTATATATATAAAGTAAATTTTTACACTTTAATATTATTTTAAAGTGTCATATATATGTTTATATAAAAATATAGCAAGTCAACTTATACGGTCTAAAATGCAAAAAACGGCCAAATAGACCATCAAATTCTAGGCCTAACTGCAAAATAGAAGGTTGCATGCTCAAACTCATGCAAACAAAACCCTAAAAATAGAGAAAACCTAAAAGAATGTAAATCCTTTTCAAAACATAACTCCCTCTTCACTACGTGCACGTGAAGACCACTTCATGTTTTTTCCCTCTATCGCATGAATTTTACCATTTAAAAAATGTCAAAATTAAAATAGATTACAAATGTATTAACAATACTACACTCAAAATAATAGGTTCATGACCCATTTGGTCTTTTAAATATTGAGATCATATTAACAACATAATTAAAAATATTAGGATTCGACATAGCATTATAAATACTAATCTCAACCCAAGAATCCAATGATAACAAAGAGGCTAATAACTTGTACTAAACTACATGTTAACACTATTATTCCTTGTATTGTAAATCCAAACAATCTACTATTGTCTAAAAAACCCAAAGAAAAAAGTTTTCAAACCACATTTTAATTCAAGTTTTTCAAACTATTAAATGACCAACAAAACCAAACAAGGAATTAAACTTTGTGAGTGGGTCAAATATCATTAACCCATTCAACAATTTACAACCTTTAATCACCCCCAAATTTCCACTTTAGCTATCTTATTAAAGTATAAAGGAAAATTGAAGTATACTGTTCTCACTGTCACAATACCTATTTCATAAACTACTCCTCGAGATGCTCAAGACTCCCCTTTCCTCCTTTCTCATTCTTTCCTCTTCATGTCCCTAAATCTCCACCTTTCTCTCTATGGGTTTTCTCCATCATGTTCTCTATTATCATTACTCCCACTTCATGGGAAGTAAAACCACTCCCACTCACTTAACTCTATCCTTCATTGCTGCCTCCTTTCAAAGTACTCTATATTTAAGATTTAGTATTATTCATTAACTACTGATGCCCATGCTAGAACATGGACTTTAGCTCAGTTTAATTTGAATTCAACTTTGCATGAATTTGTCATACATAGATACATACATACGTACATATACATGCATACATACATACATACACACACATATATGCATATAATACACACATATATATCTATACAAATCGATCTATATATAGATTCACTTATATATTTGTCTTTATTTTCATGTTTTATTTAAACATATATTTATATGAATATATATATATATATATATATATACGAAAGAATACATAAATATTGCACAACTATATATTTCATTGAAGCTCCTAGATCTTGGGTGGCTATGCCTTTAACCAAATCTTGCATGGTATAGAGTATTCTATACCAAGTCTTACAAAAGAACATTGTCATTTTTTTCTTCCAAATATATAATCATGATTGTAATTAGTTTGATTGAAAAAGGCCTTATATGGATTTTTTAGGGTTTATTCTAATCTGCTATATTTTCCCACAATACCTAGTGGATCATAAGGCTTGCTACCATGTCCAATAGATCAAATTTTTCTTTTTTTATTGTAGAAATTGTTGAGTAATTATAGATCATACCAATTTAAAAATCTTATTAAATGATACCCATTCAAAAATTTTGTGCTTGTGGATTTTGAGGTAGAATCATCATCCTTAATCATGTATATGACATATGAATTTATGAATATTTTTTTTCATGAAAAATAGTTTACTTTGACATGCATCTTCATACTATTTCATATATAAGTCAAAGTGGGTGAAAAAATAATAGTGAAAAAAAAATACCTTACACTTTTCTTCATTCCTTTGGCCTCATTTTAATTGATTTATCCCTAATGTAATGGATAATATACAAGTGACATGATTTTGTGTAAAAGTTGGCAAATAAGTTGAACCTAAATTGATATTCATGCAATCCTAAAGTTTGGACTTAGTTTTCATATTACTTTATTCTTATTTTGAGTCTAATGTGTAGGAATATATTTGATCCCTAAAATTTTAAATTTTAAATTCAAATTAGGCCTATGTTGACTCCTTCTCAACCAATGATTATTTGTTGACTTGAGTGTGAGTTTGTTAATTTGTGTGCTAGAGCTTTTTATAAAAAAATGACAAACCATAAATTAGTCATAGTCATCTAGAAAATGATAAGAGAGCTTCATATAAAATCAATCATCAAAAGAGCATAACATCAATATCTAAATTAGCTAGGTATATTATAGGATTGCTAAGCAAGTCTTCGATCATTGTTCTAAAAATATTCAATTAAAAACATGGGGTTGACCAAAGGATGAAATATTCATTTAGAAAACTCCTAAAGGTGTTGAACTAAACATTGTAAATAATTTATTCTAGGTCTAGATATTGACATGAGCATGAAATTGAAGTTAAAAACTTGTTAGATTGAACTTGTGTGGTAGAGATCAAATTCATGGATAGGGTTCACATTTATTGAAGTGAAGATCATTTCAAGAGTGTTGAAGTAACCTATAGAGAGACACAACAAGCTAAATAATTTGATATTGGTTGTTTGACAAAATTCAGGCCTCTAATACAATGGAAAATCAATGAAAACACTTGCTATAATTATGACAACATGAAATTTAAAACTAAAACTTTAATTTTATTTATTTATTTCTATAAATTTTTATGGAGATATGTTTGTAGCATAATCATTTTATTCATTATCTTAAAGTAATTTGATTATCATATTTATTTAAAATTAACTTATCATAAATTATTTGTATAAGAAACATATTTTTACTTGGTCAAGTTATATAATCATTTAAATTATCATCATCTAATTAACCAAATTACTTATAAATAATATAATTTAACTATATTTTTGTATTTTTCTTATATTTCAACTAAATAATTACATATTAAATGAAATAGTATTAATAATTAATAAATAAAATATTTTATTAATAATTTTAAATTAATTTATATTAAAGACATAAATAAATTTTAATTACTTTTAAGTTAGGAATTAAACAATTATTTTTATCATAATCCTCAGCTTTGTTTAGTGTTTGTATTAAGTTTAGCCAGGTTAGAAAAGGCTGAGGGTCCCAATAAACCCTTCCCTTTATCAATGAAAATTAAAAAGAAAAAATAGTGATTAAACATTGAAAATATGACAATTAATATATATATATATATATATTTTGAGGAAATTGACAATCCCTTAAAGATATAACTTGTCATTAATGTCTTTTTACATGAACATGGTTAGGAGGAAACTCTTACAAATCCCATGTCGACACTAAGACGTCCCCAATCCCAACTGATAGATGAGTAAAGTTTGAACATGAATAAACAAACTATCACACTTAGAAAGAGCAACAACACCACTAGAACCAAACCTTAAAGATAATAGTATATATATTATTAATTAAAAGATAATATTATATTATTTATAAAGATAACAATATATATATTATTAATTAAAAGATAATGTTATATTATTAGTTCCTGCCAGAGGCAGGTATACTTATGCTTTCAGCTAACTTTATTTCTTTGGCACATATCAACCAATAGCATTAAAGAATTAAACTATGTGGGCAATTTTTCCCAAAGTTTATATTGATGTCATATTTCATTAATATTTTTTTAAAGTTTTTTGTCCAATTCTATTGGGCAATAGATATGTATAGTCATATTTGAGTGATGCGATCATTTTTTTAATATTGTCTAGTTTTTTCAAACTCATTTACAAATACTATTACACAATAGTCATTTGCTTTTTGTTTGACAACGAAATAAATAAAAACAATGAAAACAATGCAACTTTTTTTGGACCATATTTCACAATATTCTTTTTAGATATGGGTCTTATATTTTTTAAAAGTTTTTTGTCCAATTCTATTGGGCAATAGATATGTATAGTCATATTTGAGTGATGCAATCATTTTTTTAATATTGTCTAGTTTTTTCAAACTCACTTACAAATACTATTACACAATAGTCATTTGCTTTTTGTTTGACAACAAAATAAATAAAAACAATGAAAACAATGCAACTTTTTTTGGACCATATTTCACAATATTCTTTTTAGATATGGGTGGTGAAGACTTTAAAACAAATGACATAAAAATCAGCCAATTATAGTGTACGACATGGTCTTACCGCATTCGCATGTGGAAGAGTAGTATAGTGGGTGCTACTTTTTACTGTGGCAGTTGAATATGGAGGCTATTGATTGCATTATTGCAGCTAATTGTCAGTGCAATGACTGTATAAAGATTCTAAGCAGATTTTCTTGAAATCTCCATTTATTTTGCATAGTTATCGAAAAAATCTAAAGCTTTATAAATAGATGTTGCGAGTCCATGAATGTGTTACCAAAGGACTGGGAGTTGTAAAGGTGCTTTGCAGTGTTCGTGGTAAAGTGGTTTGGAGTGTTGGAGGGAATAAGAAGAATCAGGTGCATGTTATTTCTATACAATTCTTTTGATTATTTCTATTTGTTTTAATAGTAGATGATTCTGTAATTAGTAGATTGCTTGTTAAATGCAGTCTGCTTGAACAAAATGTTAGTTTTTGGTTATTTTAGTATATTGGAAATTAGATCTACTTTTATTTAAACATGACAAACCATTAGGCATTCACTTAAAATGAAAATTTTAAGGAATGAAAAACTTTAACCAATTGAAAACCCAAAATCGCATGATATCGAAACTTCCTTTGAGTTTATTACAAATATAAAAGTTGTAGCAAAATGAAAACCATGTCCCTAACCCCTCTGTGCCCGTAATGATTTACTTTGCGGTTTTTAGTAGGAAAAACAAGTAAAAAAAAATAAAAATAAAAGAAATTGTTTAAATGAAGCTCAAAAAGTTTAGCAAAGTGGAAACATAAATTTTGATATATATGTGCTTTTGATAACACTGCAAAGAGATCATCCTTCTGATCATTTCTATATTTTATCAAGAGCAACCCAACATCAACCAAGAATAACAAAAGCAAAAACAAAAAATCTGACCAAGCAAAGCATGAACTTGTGGGTTCCCACAGGCCTACAGATTAGGGGCTAGTCTATAGCAGGTCCACTAAAGAAGATGTGGCTTATGAGCAACAAGAGGTGTTGAGTAGAAAACCCACAGAACAAAGGCTCACTAGTAGAAAAGCTCGGGAGCCAAGGTTGTTGGATTTTGTTGATGAAATTAGTCATAGAACTGCAACAATTGGGGTGGTTAATAGAAGACCCATAGAACATAGAAGCGAGCAAGAGATTCAATATCCAAATCACCTGTGAGCGACCGGTGCATATCCATCTGTTAAAAATTGCATACTGGGGGGAGAATCCAGTGAATGCCTCTACAAAGAGAATAAGAAACATGTAATGTGTTCGATCCTTGAGCCCTTAAAACACAAGCAGAGCCTCATATTAGCAATTTTTTGTTTCTTGCAAAATCCCTATTCCAGATTGCAAAATAAATTTTCATGAAGTAAGCAAATAACCTGTTTCCCGAATTGGGTATCCTGCTCTTGCTCTTCTTGCTACTTCCCACAATTCCTATAGGCCCCTGGACTCAAACCCTGTGCCTATAATCAAGACACTGATACTACTAATATTGAAAACTATTTCAAAATAAAATAGCATCCAAGATTCAAATTGTCAGCTATGTATTTCAACCAAAATAATAGGAAATTTCAGATTTAAAACATGAAACACTGAAAAGAAATTTAAACACCAATCTTTAAGAAATAGAGATGCCAGTCACTCCATCATCCTCTTCTTTGAACGACTTTCATTTCATGCTCTTCATTACACTCTTTTAACACAAGTTTAATTCAGTTTTCAAAGAACTATTTTTTTTATTTGTCTGGTATATCCATTGTTGAGGAATGAGCCACCCACTTAATCGAATCACTGTGCTCTATATTCTTTTCTTCACATCTTCCTTGCTCATATTGTAACAACCTTATCATTGGAGATGATCCACTCCTCTTCGAAAAATTACGTAAGGACATAAATTAGAAATTGAGGTGCAATGCACTGTGCAGAGTTATTAAGAAAGAAAGCAACAATTGACTACTCCTCTATTTGTCTTTGTGTCAGTATAATGAAAAGGTAGAGGTGGTGAAAGAAAATAAGAGCTAAGAGAGACAAACGCCACAGAAGAAGGCCAAGGCAGATGCATTGTAGAAACAACTACCCCTAGACCCCCCTCTCTCTGTCCTTCTTTGAATTCATTCACTTTATTCCTGGCTCTACATTTTTGAGACCCCAGTCACGCCATCATCCTCTTCTCTTAACCATTCGATCAAAATGGAAAAAAAACTAAATTAAAATTACAATGGAGATGCAAATTACATCACAGAAGTTTAGGCTATGAAATTATCTGTCCGCAGCCACCTCAATCAACATTTCTTCAGTGTTGTGTCCACTAATTTTCTCTTGTGCCCAGTGCTTTTATTAGTTAAGCCATGGGCAGTAGTCAAAACTCTATTGTATTTGTCAGCCACTTCATAACAAAGTCAATGTTCTCACACAGCCAAGAAAAAGAAAAAGAAAAACAAAATGTTGTCATTTATTAATTAAAATATATAGTAATTTAACAAAGGTTCTCGCGCACGAAAGGAAAGTGGTCAAGAATATTAAAATATTATAATATGTGGAAAATATTAAAACGTGTAGTACTTGAATATTCATGTTCAACTTGATTACGCGCTCCTCTTCTTGTTGGCCACTGAGATTACAAAGTGAGTGGGGTGGCACTACAAAAGAATAAGTGAGGAAAGTGGGACCTCAAGTGTTTTCACAGTTGAACTACATCAATTTATTTTTTCTGTTTTTTAATCTTGTCTTCACTTCCACTGAAAATTGTATTCTGGACAAAAGAAGAAGAATATGGGAGTAAACAATGATATTTACACATTTAACTAATGAGGAAATAATTAATCACTTATTATCGATTTATATTGATAGCTCTTAAAAAAGTCAATTTTATTGTAGACATTAAAAATTATCATTTCAAATTTGTATGTTTTTTTGTCAATTATTAAATTAGCTTAATGAGAACTGTAAGAAAAATATAGTTACAACTTTGAAAGAAAAATAAAGAAAATAATTTATAAGAGTTTATTTGTGCCAGTAGTTCATAGTTTACAATTATTGTTTTTTTGTTTTGTTTTTTAGGCTATTACAAAGCTCTACTCGACATTTCAAACTCTCACATACTTGCACACTTCCTTGGTACTAATATAAATTTGCAATAACACTTAATATAATAATACAGTGGACTACCCATCATATAACATGAGAAATGGATGATAACCACTATATTCCCATCATGAACAAAGACAATTTCAATTTGGTTGTTATAGCAATGAGTCAAATGATTAATGCGAAAACAATAACTCACAGAAAATGAAAGAAAAGATGAGACTTGCAATGCCCCCTATGACAATGGAACAAACTAGAACATGCATATTGCTAGGTGTTAGGGGAGTTAGGGTTATCTAAATACTTCCATACTAAATTAAATTGTTCTTTAGACAAAAATACCGTGTTGGGAATAGAAATCAAGGAATACTAGAAATATAGATAAAAGAAACATAAACAAAGTACATTGTATACGACACAAAATTGTAGTATTCTTTAAGTGCATAGGGTTGGAGAAGTTTATTGTTTTACAAAAGCATTTTTGTATTAAACTTTGTTTCATTATACTTTTGAAATCGACAGTATATGCAACATGGTTTAATACTAAAAATGCTTTGGCTGAAATAAAAGCTATCCAATGCAAGTATATATATTATAAACATGGTAATGCATATTTGAAGAATGTAAAGCAGAATCCACTAAATATTCAGAAAATAGTATTCGAGTCATCTATTGTTATGTCAAAGAAAAAGTAGAACAATTGTTATTATTAGTATTAAATATTTATTGCATTTGTATGTAGATTGATTAATATTTTTCCTAGTGCATATTGTACCAATGTTATCTTGTGCATGAAAATTTTCTAAAGACTTTGTATCTCATTTAATGAAAATGAGAAAAGTCGAGTTAGCAATTGTGTGATGATAATTTCAACAAAATGCATCGAATGTTGCTTCAAGAGGAAAGATATGCAAATTCCTATGTCTCCTTTTTGAAATGGATAGTAAGTTAGTCAAGTTTGGAAAAAGTTGGATCGCCGACATAATTTTGGTGTAATTTTTTGTACGAAAATTACAAAGTTGAAGAAGTTAAAGAAATGGAAATCTACCATAAATAATTAATGTTTCTTCAACAAATATATATTTTTTTGTTCTAGGACATCAAAAAGCTTGAAGTAAACAAAACATTTCCTTCATCATGCAAAGCAAAAGGTGTTAAGGACAAACAATCTTTGAAAAGACTATGAGTAGGATGAATGTCCTGATTTTGGGACTTCACACCTTACCAGTTGTCCCTTACTAGCTTAACATTTCAACTATTGTCTATTTAAGATAGTTAACTAGAAAGCATTTTTCTATAACTCTCTTAAACAATATATTTGTGGTGAGGCAACTCTAACATGCATAGAAAAGCTCTTGCATACCACTATGCTATAAAAGGTATTCTCATCAAATTTCAATGTGGGCCACAATTGAAAAGTATGGCTTTCCTCGCAAGTGTAATGCCAATGATCAACTTAACTTGAGTAATGCACAGGTGGAAAGATGAAATTAATGATCAATAAAGGCATTTTTGCATCAAGTTTGAATGTTGGCCATAGTTGAAAATTTTAAATTGGCTTATAATTCTATGATTCAACAAGAAATATTTAGGTGTTATGTCATTGACATTCTATAGAAAATATAACTTTGGAGCAATATGTCATTTGTAAAAAAGCCATTTCTTAGTACAATGCATGTTTAAATCAATCATCTTTTGCAGTTGAAGGACATCAAGAGAAGAGAATGAGCAAATTATGCAGAAGGAATACAGTTGTAGAAAAAGAGTTTGGTAAGATGATGTCACTGGGATTTGCACTACTCATAACAGAGATGTTGATCCTCTTTACATTGCTTGTTTTAGTAAAAAAAACTTCTCATTTTTTTATATTATCTATAGCAAGTGTATTAGTCACATTTTATTTGTTTGGTATTTGATTGTTTCTTAGGAAAAAATGACAATTACTCAAAAAGTAATATGAAAATGCTAAAGATGATTAGATAAATAAGTTGTGAATGTATATTATGTTCATTTACTTGGCTACATTTTCATATTTTATTTAATTCATCTTTATGTTCATTTGTATTGATAATTATTTGTCACCAAATATGTAGCATAAATTTGTAATTGTAGTTGATACAACACTAGAAATGCATTAATGTCAAATAGGGAAATGTTTTGACAAAGTGTCAATTGTGCTTTAGAAAATTAAACAAAGCAATGGAGAAAAGATACAAAGGTGTTAGAAAACGGTCAGGTAGATATGGTTCAGAAATCTATAACCCCAACTTGAAGAAGCAACAATGGCTTGGAACTTTTGATACTACGGAAGAAGCAGCTCGTGCTTATGATAGAGCAGCAAAAGCAATTGGAAGCAAAAATGCAACTACTCATTTTGTATACATCAATTCTAACCATTATAGCGACTTGTCCAAGAAACCCGTTCCTAAACTATGTTATCCAGAATGTAGATTACAAAAGAACAAGAAGTCAGAGAATAAATTTGCATCTAACCAATGCAAACAGGTAGTAGAAGAAAGCGAAGACGTAGGCTTCAATTCTAATGAATTTGAAGAATGTGCATAAATAATATCGTATAGAGGTGTTAGACAATGTCCAAATGGTCGATATGGTGCAGAAATTTGGAATACAAATTTGAAAAAATGACAATGGCTAGGAAGTTTTGATACAACCAAGGAAGCTGCCTATGCTTTTGACATGGCTGCAATATCGATAAAAGGAAATAAGGAAATCACAAATTTTGACCATACCACCAAGCTCTTGCAACAAACTCTCTCTAATGAATAAGATAATGAAGGCCTATGCTTGAGTTCTGATGACTCTAAACAATTTGCAAAAGAAGTATCATATAGAGGTGTTAGAAAACATCCATGGGGTAGTTATGTTGCAAATATTTGGAACAAGAAATTGAAAAAATGATAGTGGCTAGGAAGTTTTGATATGGCTGCAATTTCCATAAAAGGAAATAAGGCAATCACAAATTTCAACTATACCGATTCAATCCCAGCAGATCTGCTACATTCAACCAAATCATTGAAACAAAGCATGCCTGATAATAGCTCAACGAATTTAGGAATACATAAATTAGAATCAGATACTGTGAGTGATAAAAATATCTCTCACCCCAACATTGATGACTATATGCAATATTTTGCAAATATCATTGATAACAATGAGGACATTGTTGAACTTGATTTCAAAAAAATAGATCTTCCTATCTTTGATCCAAAAGATATTAGAGTAATCTCTAATACCAATATTGATACTATAATCCATTTGCAAGACTATGCCTTTGATAGTTCTCTTACAAACTTTGGAATGCATTGTCCAAGTATATTTGAAATTGTCAATTTTGATACCTTATGTGAAAACTCTACTGATAGTCCTTTTGTAACTTCATCTTCCTTGGCATGGGACCAACCCAAACTTAGCTCTACCAATAGCCCTATTTTAGTTAGTAGAACAAACAATGATACGATTTCAATGATGAATATTGAAAATTTGAGTATTCTGAATAAAATTGAAAGCTAGTATATGTTCCCACTCTTGCAAGATTCTCTATTTGTAGTTGGAAACTTTGAGATAAACAAGGAAACAAATATCAATTATGATATTAGTAATCAATGTAAATTTTTTAGTACTTCTACATTCACTAGTAAAATTTGATGTTGTTTTTTGCGATCTTAGAATTTGTTTAAAGAATATTGTATGGTATGTTGAAAAAGCAACATAGATTGCATTGAAGGAAATTGCCATTTGACAAAATTGTATATTTGAGATACAATTTCTTCAGAGGAAGTTGTTAGTGTTTCCTCTCCATAGGGAAGCTCTATGTAATTTGAACAATTTGCTATATTGTTCATTTCTGGTTTTGAACTAGAAAATTCTATGCATTTTATGCTTTTGATTAAGTTTACCTTTACTTTACTTATGTTTTTAGGGTTTTGTAAATGAACATATCTCATCACCTAGAGAGTGTAACATTTTGACAACAATAATTTACAACTTGGAAAGTTTTGTGCTATAAATTTGTTTTTATATATTTCATCTACCATCTAAGAGCTTGTGCTATGTAAATAACAATGTGGTTAAATAGTTTTGTGTATGGATTCTCTATTATTTGTAATAATTTTAATATCAGATCATTTGTTATAATTATATATGTAAAATATGCAATGTGAATTTCATACAACATTTACCAAATACATAAATTAGAATTAGAAAGAGTCTAAAAAAATACATGTGTCAATAATCCAATTTAGGAATTTCAATTTTGTTATTAACATTCGATAGTTATATAAACATATTTAATTTACTCATTACATCATGTTGCAAAAGTAAATTAGTCATGTCGCAACTGCTACTTACTACGAAGACCAATAGAAATGAATGTGAGAAAAAAACAATTTTCATGTAATCATATGCTAGAATTGGAATAGAGATTAGTAGATTTATAAACTACTTTTACTACAATAATGTGAAAATATATAATTTTGATAAAATTGAAATCTAACAATTTCGATTGCAAAAAAATAATAACAATAACATTTTCGTATTGCAGAACTTGAACCAAGAAGAGAAGATCATGCAAAAAAATTATTCTCCACATTAAATACAAGCACAAGTTCACTAAGTGTTCTCTTCATAAATATAACAGGTACATTAAACTTCTTCATTTTACTTCCAAACAATTCTAATTTTTGTTCGCAAAAATGAAGAGAAAAATAGAAAATAGACAAGAACAAGCAAAACAAATAGTAGATGTAGAAAATTATAGACTATCAAATAGCTCTCAAGTAGATAATATTGACAATGCGCTAAGAATTGAGGGTCTGTATAGAAATAATACATTTAAGTACAATGTAGGAGATTGTCTTTTTGATTCATTAGCATTTCTACTTAATCATCGCTACACCTCATCTGAATTACGCAATAGAGCAATTGATTACTTTTTAAAATGCTATTCAGAAGGTGATGAAGAAGCAACTTGGTCATATAACAATGAATTACATCCAAATACATTAGATGTACTGCATAAAATAGACAACATTGAAACTTATTTTCAGAGAATGCGAAAATCAACCATGCTAACCACAAATAATGAAGAAATTGGATTATGGGGAGACACATTTTGTATTAAGTGGTTTTCCAAATGGATAGGCATACAAATAAAGGTTTGGTCAGTAAGAACAACACATAAATAAGCGAAAAAACTAGTGCAATGTTATAGTGAGTGCATAGACAAAAGTTGGACACCCATACTTCGCGTTGCAAAGCCTACTAAAAGCCTATACAACCAAAAAAAATTGACAATCAGAAAACAATTTCCAATACAACTAGCATGTGCTCGTACTATTCACAGATCACAAGGCCTTACAATGCAAGCATTAGCATTTGATCCATCAGGCATAAACAAACATGGTTTGGCATATACAACACTATCATGCACACTGACAATTGACACATTGTTCTTGATAAGACCTCTAACACAAAACCATTTCAAAGTGAAAAAAAAAGTGATTAATGAAATGTCACGACTACAATCAATAGCAATTTGGGAATTTGAAAATCACCATCTCCAAAGCATTAGCTACAAACAATTACTACTAACCACATTCAATACTCGTAACCTACTTGCACATGTCGAAGACATGCTTAATGACCACGAAATGATGTCAACTGATATTATTTGTCTACAAGAAACACATATGCAACTAACGAAACATAATAATCAATTCCACACTTTTAATCATTTCTCAACAAATCACGTACATGGTGTAACAACATTTACTAGAAATAATCTATTAATTTCAAAAATAGTGCAACATAAAACAACAAATGTAGAAGCTATAACAATAACAATAAATTTTCCAAATGATGAAATCAACATATGTAATCTATATGCAAGACCCAACACACTAGTAACAAAAATTATAACAATCACAAATCAAGTATTCTCCTGTGTCAACTTAACATCGACTTTATATATTCTAGGTGACTTCAACATTGACATGTCAGTAGACAATGGACAAAAGAATTTTCTATCAAATCACATGCACAATTCAAAAATGAATTTTATGTTATATAAATTAAACCATGTCAACAAACCACTGATTGATCATATTTGATGTAACATAAATACAAAACCATGTTCTATTTACAAATCAGAAGCATATTGGAGTGATCATGATCCAATTTATATAAAGATTGAAACAAATGACAAATTCAAATCCACTTAGTATCTTTTTTAGAATATTAACATTATCAGTATTTTTTGTAGCTAATAATGGAGTCGAGTAAGAGGGTCGAAACAAGCCAAAAAACCATGCAACAAATATCAAAAAGGTGAAAAGCATTGTTTATGTTCAATTATACTATCCAAATTACTCTTGAAAATAATAAATTCAACTGATGTAAACATTGCAAATCCAAAAGCAAGAAGAAAAATATAGTATCAATTGAAGAACTTCACTCCCACAAGGAAGGAAATATATTTGAAGGAGATGTAATTGTGGTCTACAAAACAAGTCTCGACAAACAAAACAATACAAAAGAAGTTCTTCGTGCAGATTTAACTGATGAAAAAGGTGAAATGACAATTACTATCAATGTAATTGGTGTCCTTGTAAAACAACATGAATCAAAAATAGTTCTTGGAATAGCTATATGCATTACAAATTTCCAAATTGCACCAAAGACAGACTATGACAGAGGTGATTGTGACTGCATCTTGATTTTCACAAACACAACAACAGTCGAAGTCATACCGCGCATGCACGATGAATACAAATTCATACCAAATAGCACAATTAGACAACTTCTTACAAGTGAAGAAAACTATGCAATTGGATCTGTAGGGGCACTTGTGGTGGGCACAAAGAGAACTTCTTTCCAATTTGTTGTTGAAATAAAAGATGGCCATTCAAAAATGGACAAAGCACACGTATTTAAATATTCATCTAATTCTTTATTTCATTACAATTTACATCAATTACTACTTACCATATTTTTAACTAAAGAAAAATGTTCAAATAAAAACATGCATCCACAATACAGGTACAAATACACGAGAGTTTGGAACATCATTTCTCTTCAATGGAAGAACAAATACGCCTCGAACAATATCCAATCATGTTGTTGAGGAACATTGTAAAGAGGTGAGAATCAAAATACAACACTCTACAAACAACTCAATCAACATACATCAGCAAATTGAATAACAAGAGGGCCTCTGAGTATCTCAACAATTTGTTGCATTCAACATTTGAGGTAACTAAGGAATTTGATTATGTCAGTAATTTGTTGTATTCAACATGTAACACAATCACATTTGCACCTATGCAATTATACACTATTAGAAAGAAGTTAAAAATACATAATATACATCTTCGTTATATTTTGTAGATTCATGGAACAATAAGAATAACCAATGCATTTTCAAATCCATTTCAAGCTTTCTGTCCAAATTGCAACTACAAATTTGATACATATGGAGAACTACAAGAACAAATTGCCTTTTGTATTAAATGCAAACAACAAGTTCCATATATCTGCTCTCACTACTTGAAAGTGATTTTGACAAGTGATACAAAGAAAACAATGGAATGTACAATGGATAGATCTATTATGCAACTCTTGCTCCCCGAATTACTAAACATTTCCTATGAAGAATACATTGATGACAAATCATCAATTGTCTTCATCCTAAGAGACTTCTGCTAAAAATGACATTTCAAATTGAATCCAAACAACCTCATAACCAATGCACAATCCATTGAAGAATGATATAGACATCTTATATCCAGGTACGCTTGTATTTCACAAACATTTAGCTTCATTTAAAAATTCAATTTCTATACTACATTATCTATTGAAACATTATCACTTAAAATAAAAAACAATGTCCTCATAACGACCTTCAAACATTTTTCTGCAGAAGGGAATGTCCAAAAACATGTAGATTGTCATTTTCAGCAAGGAGAATAACTGCCACATCTTGAACAAGGACAATAAATATGCAATAGTTCTATATGTTATAGGATTTTCATTTCACAATTAATGACTACAACAAACAATAATATAATTATCTACTACCATTTGTAATGTATTGACCATAGTGGTCTATAGACAGAAAAATGCATATTCTTGACTTTTCTATGCATTTACACTCATACTTATTTTTAGTTTTCTATGAACATTGCTATGCAATTACATTGATATATATTTCTACTTTTATATCTAAATTCTTCACTTTGCTATGCATTTACATTGATATATATTTCTTAGTATATGCAATTATTACCACTATATTAAGCAATTCTCAAACAAACAACAGCTCACAAATCCTACCAGCAGGAATCGTCTCTTGTTTATAAAGAAGTGAGTGCAAATAATTACACCCTCTGAAAAGTAGCAATACAATTATACGAAAGAAGAAGAGATCCATCAGATCAAGCTTTTTACCCCATACATCACGAATTTGATATATGAGGCCTTCTTTGGATCTTACACTTTACACTGTTATCGGAAGCCGTGAGATAAGGTTGGCGGAAACAGCCAAGCCTGAGCATATGGTTTTTGTCAAATAATGGATCCTGGAAACCTGGTAACCTGTTTAGTAAGTTAGTAGACTGTTCGTTAACAGTTTCTGTCCTCATATTTTCAGGGGCACTTTATGGGCAGTGGTCTGGAGAAGAGACACAGAATATGTCATCAGAACGTTTTACATTGTGACAGCTAAAAAGATTTCTTTCATATCAACCATCTTCTCAGAAATACAGTTGAAAGAAAACAAATTCATTTCTTTCATATCAACTATCTGTTTAGAAATAGATTTTCATTTCATATTTAAATGATTGTGTAAGAATTTTTGAATCATCATCACAATAAAGGAAAAACTAATATAACTAGAATCTTCTTCATAAGCATAAAAACATAGTAAATAATAACAGGCAACTGTCACGTTATTACTTGAGTACCAGCAAATCCACAAAAAAAGCTTTTATGTTCAAGTGATACGGATGCCCTCAATTATCAGTATGCATGGTGGGCCATGCTTTGCTGGTAGGGCCGCACTTTATATTCTTGCAAACAAAAAATATCCTGCTCAAATCTCTATGGATCATATCAAATATATATATGCTCAAAAGATATCAAACAGAAGGGCAATATAGGTACTACCTATATATATTCCATTCTTGTTCTCTCACTGTGCATGATGTTACGTCACTTGAAAATAATTTGCATGTGTATGATGTTGCATATTGCATCACAGTATTCTCATTAATCACTCACTTTACATATGCAAATTATTCTTCAAATGACGTAAGGAATGTTCATGTGGAGATATATACCGAGCAAATTGGTGTTTGTCAATAGTATTTCGTACATTAGTGTGTATGATGTTACAGTAAGAGCTATAAAATTATGAGTAGTTTCTAATACAAATATTTGAATGAACGATTGGTTGAAATGATAAATCTTTGGATGTTTGAGTATTAAGATTTCAGACAGAAAATTTAAAAAATATTATAGAGGACATGCTAGTAGATTAGGGGAGAGGGTCCAATAGTGGTACACCCTAATTTTATGGGTCGACATAGCAATGAACGTGTAACATTGACATTAAAAGATTATATTCCCTAGTGGTTAGGGACGTGGACAATTCAAATATTTCGTTTCACCCACATAGACCGAGAAAAAAGGTGTCATCAACATGCTTTTTGTTGAGGGGTTATAATAGACCCCCCAAAAAAGTTAGACCAATAGCGGTGCATTAAGTCATGTTTTTTAGTGTGTCAATGTGGCATCATATGATTTGTTGCTTTTTGAATGTAATGGGCATATTTTGTTCAACTATTGGGTCCTCTCTTACAATTACTAGTTCCATACTTTTAAAATATTGGGCTTTGAAGTACATGTACTATGACAACTATTCGTACCCGCACCACTATTTGGCCCTCTCCCCTATTGTCTATTCAGTTTTGAGAATGCACTTTTGACCGTATTTATTAATTAATTGAAAATCATAATACAACCTTTTTTTATTTTCAATTAACTAATAAATATGATCAAAGGTGCATTCTCCAAGCTGTCCATGTGATAGGGACTATGAATGATATCCACACCTTGTCAACAATGTGTCTGATAGTTTCAGTTTGTGATAGAGATATTAGTTTCTATCATAGCAAGTAATTATAATTAAAGATATATTGATTTCTATCATAGCAAGGTAATTATAGTGAAAGAGTTATTAATTTTTGTCTTAGCAAGGTAATTATAGAGAACATGCTATTAGTTTTTGTGGTAGCAAGGTAGTGAAAGAGTTATTCATTTTAATTATAGTGATCAAATTATTAGTTTCTAGCATAACAAGGTAATTATAGTGAAAGAGTTATTAATTTCTATTGTATCTAGTGAAAAAGTTATTAGTTTTTATTGTAACAAGGTAATTATGGCATACATTTACCGATGGAAAATTCACCACCAAGTAAAATTTACCGCCAACAATTCACTGCGGCGGTAAATTAACCGCATTAATATAATTTTACTTGGCGGTGAATTTTCCTAGAGGTGATAATTATAATGAAACAAGTTAGTACAAATTTATTTGAGAGAGCTTGGATTACATGTAGAGTGTCCTTACAATTTTTTTTTCAAGAAATTTGTGGTAATTCTAGTAATTTTTTAAATTGTTAATTGATTTATTATTAGTTTAATGTTCTAAGTTATTATAGTAGTTATTATTGATTTTTTTTGTTATAATGTTGAAAGAGTAAAAGATGCTTATTTTAAATTAACAATAATTAAATATGATTTATTTTAAATATTAGTATAGAAAAGTTTGAGGTCTTATTATTCTATTAGTATAATTGGATGAAATATTATTGCAAAACATGATAAAGTGACAAGTGTTCAATCCTTTTTTGAAATTGATATAAAGTTTTATATCAATTTCAAGAAATATTTCAATAATAAATAAATTTAATGCTATGATTATCGTAATTATTGTTTAATTACTATACGGTGAAAATTATATTTTATTATTTGTCTTGGATTCACTTTAATTGAGTTATTCTTTATGCAATAATTAACATACAAATGGTGTGTTTCTTACTAAGAGTTGGCATATTTCCCAATTCTAGCTAGGTTTCTTTCCACACATCCTCAAGAACTAGTTCTAATCCATGATTTATCCATCCACTTATTTAGTTCAATTTCGTGAGATGAAACTAAACCTAATTCGATTTCACACCTTGTGTCATTTTAAAATTTAAAATTCAAATTGGCTTTGTTTCACCCCCTCCAACTAGTCATTGCATGCCAATATAAAGTGTTAAATATTTCAAATTGTATAGGGCATTGTATTTAAAAGCAAAAATCTTAATTCATTTTTATTCATATGAAATCTAAGGATACACCTAGCTCTCACTTGCTACTTGCACCATCATTCGAGGAGTATATTTGAGTACTCAATGCCACGTCAATATTTGCATACTTAGTGACACATATGCATATTACATGGTTGTTTTCTATCTTTGATAGTCATTAACAAACCATTGAAATGGTTTGGTAGGGGGTTTGACCAAGGATAAAACAAGTTACCTAACTTAGCAAGCTCCTTAAAGTTGTTTATGAATATCACCGGTTCATCATTATACAATTATCAAAAGACAAGGAAAACTTAATTACAACATATTACACCATGATTTCCTTATACATCATGAATCAATTTCACACTTATATTTTACATTCCTTCAACCTTTCTTGCAATGTTGGGGTTAACTCAATCACAACCCCACAATTACCTCATGCATCACTATCCCTTTTCACACCTCACACCATGTGCATAGTTATTGAGGAAAACTTAGTCCCAACTCCATAATACTTTATATATCATGTCAAAGAATAAAAACTGATTTACACATTATCTACTTTCATATTCATAATATATGTGATATTTATGGGACTATATTTTTTGAGCTCACTAAAAATATATTAAAAGTAAAATGAATGAAATTATAGGACTATATGTGATATTTATGTCACTTCTACGAGTACATAAATATTGTAAAGCATCATCCAATACTATATCTTATTTTTCTTTCTATTTTATTTATTTCAGATTTTACTTTGGTATGGATGATTTGTGTAGATCCAAAAGCACCATAAAGTGGTGGTAAAGTGTAAGGGATAAAAGTGCATACCCTACACTTCTACACCTTCATTCTACACTATTTTGGGTATTATTCAAAGTACATTATTGTAGCTCTCAAATTCACATGTACTTGCACATAAACTAACTCCATTGCTAAACCTATTACAAAAAAATCTTATTCATTTTCTTATTCATGACCAATATGATTCCCTAGGTCCCTTGTTAGCCTAGGTTTGGCTACATATTACAACCATATCCTTGGAATATAAAATATGTGTAACCTAGTATGCCAAATTAAAAATTTAAATCTCTCATACTTGAGGTTAAACTTAATAGATTTATTTGAATATTTCTCAATCAAATCACATGCCAAATAGCTCAAGTTGAGTGAATATGATCACATATCTATAGATATGTTTTTTTATTTATTCTCGTCAAGTAACATTGGAAAATATCACAAATTTTTTACACTAAAAATATTAAAGTATTGCATCCTTATTTATTGAATTAATTTGCTTGTATCTCTATAAATCTTGTTCAACTATCTAAAGAGGTTTGAATAATATTAGGAAAGGCCTTGGTTTTCACTCTATCCAAACAAAAATTCCCACAATGTGAAATTTGTCTATAGAATCCACCCAACATCAAGAGACTATACAAGAGAACAATAGATTAGAAAGATCAATATATTGAAATATGAAAGATTAATATATGTACAAAATAAGAATAATAGGTGGGTATGAAGGATAAAAAACCAAGAATTTTGAATGCACATAAAATATCCATGATAAAGGAGATGTAGTCACATGTGTGTACAATATCTCCACCAAACTAAGAAAAATTACAAGTAACATGATAAAAATACAACCTACCCAAGTAGATACCCAAGATTATCCTATCCTAGGTGCAATACAATGAAGAAATAAACTAAATGAAAAAATAAAATAATGCACCAACACCCACTCATAAGGATAACCTACATGGGTATTGCTAGATATATAAATGGGTCCTTATAAATGTGTAGCCATATTAGCTAACCATGTAAAAAATGATCCTCAAAGAAGTAGAGAATAAGAAAACCATTACGAAAACCCCCCACAAAATTAGAGAGAGTAAATAATAGATATGAATAAATAGCCACCCTAGATAAGCTTCCTGCACCCCTAGTAGATATATTATAAATGAAAATACTTTCTTGTTATAAAAGGGTTTGGTGAAGATGCTAGCTATTTACTTTGAGGTTGGGTAGCATTGGAGATCAATGATCCATATGTTAGTGTGAAAAGTGGTTTTACCTAAAGTTAGTTCACACTTTCCTAGTTTCCTATTCACACTAGTGCTTAAAACCACTTAGAGACTTTTCATTCTTCATATCACCTCATGAGTGCACTACATATGTCCTCACACTTGTCCCAAGTATGCCCAAATGTGTCACAACTTTTGGAGGGTTATTAATTCTTATATTCATACCTTCCTTATTACTCCTTGTCCTACATATATGAGGAGAATACAAACATTTCATTTACATATTTGTATAAGTATTGCTATTATAGACCTTTTACTTAATCTCTTTGTAGAAGGATTATTTGGTTTTTCATGGGTCTTGTGAGACTATGAGTCTCTTGGTGACTTCAATATTATCCATGGAGGAACTCCCAAATGTAGTGCATGTGAACCTCGATGTTCTTTGTCAATTGATGGTGGACTAGACTTTATGAGATTCAAATGGAACTTCGGCTATTGCATATCTAACGGTAGATGGAAATCTATACTAGATACCAAACTTAGTGATGATGTTGTAAAGACAAATGAGATTAGTGGTATTATTGAAATTCCTTCAATGCTTGATATTTTTGGAAGATAGATATATAGTATATTGATTCTTGCTCAATGAAAAATTCATACTGAAATCAAGAGAGAACTTGTAACCTTTAAAGCGGAATTGCAATCTTAAGAATTGATTAACCAATTAAATATTATATCCCACCAAGTCAATATCAACACCTACTACATAGTGAATCCCAAATTGTGTGTACCTTAAATGTGATGGATAATCTATTTATATTCCTTTTAGTGTAGCTCATTGAGCTCCTACATAAATTGAGAGACCATTCCCATGCCTTGTGGAATGTCAATCCTAGTGTGAGATAAAAAAATTGAGGATCATAACAAGTTTTTAATACAAATTACCATCTACCATTGATGAAGATATCTAAGCCTCAAGTTTGAATCCAAAAAGAAATGGATTCATTGTAGGAATGTAATCAACCATATAAAACCATGAGAGAAAATAAAGAGATACATAAGAAATTAATGTAACAAGCCCAAGTTAATCATTAGAAAACTTTCTTGTAGGGTAGTCTTCATTACCATGATGGAAGATGAGGAACTCCTTGTGATAAATAGGTCATCAACATGGTAAGTGCAAGAAGTTGAGTCCACTTCTAGTGGAAGTGTCATTTTTAGCTTTAAAATAGGTTTCCATTCATTTTTTTAGAATAGTTACCCATTTTAAAGCACTTGGGTACTCATTCCAAAAGGTTTGAGAATTAAATCCATGTTTCTCATTTGGATTTAGGATTAGAAAATGTATGGTAACCCAATCCTTAGGCTTGGACCTACAAGTACAAGGTTATGACAATATTGAGAGAAAAAACTATGTCAATATGGCTGACAGGCTTTTTTTAAGAATTATTCTATGAAATTAAAACCCATTTTAGAGGATATTGTGTATATTCTAAATATATATTTTTTGGCCAATTGGATTAGATTTTCTATTTTTCAATTATTTTTTGATAAAATTTGTCCATAAACTTAAAATATTAGGTTTTTTAATTATTTTAATAACTTTTTATTAAAATATTTTTTTGAAAAATAAACTATACGTGAACAATACTTAGACAATTATTTTCAATTTGAACAAAAGAAAAGTAAAAAAAATGATAAGTTTAAGCCATCTTATGTGTGATGTACACGTGGGATTTTCAAAACAACAATTATGGCCAATAAAAAATTAACAAAAAAAAAATTATTCAAAAAAAATTACAAAAAATTTCATGAACATTCTTTAATGTGCTAGAGATCATATCCCAAAAGGATTTACAAAAATATAATTATTTAAGTCAAAATATGGATGACGTACATGTGCATGGTACGGTTAAAAAAAGGTGACTTTTAAATAGTGGTTTTTAGATATGCCTATTGAAAATCAATTTGTGTCATCTGTGTATTAAAATAAATTACATATTTGGAAACTAGACTTCAAGTACTACATTTAATATTACTGATTTTTTAAAGATTTGGTCTTTAAGTGCTTCAAAGTTTTAGGTCAATTTTAACAAATTCTAAAAATCAAGGAAAACACTTCCACTTTTTGGCCAAAAAGTGGACTCAACTTCTTGCACACACCCAACATACACAACCATAGATAGGAGAGAATCATCCTACCATAAAATGATGTTTCGATTAGAATGATATCTAGATAATTTAATAGTAAGAAGGAAGTAATCCATCCTAGAATACCAAGTGTTGGGGCTCAAATTTGTAGTGAACTTTTTTATTGAGCCCCTTCTATGTTTATATGTCAAGTGGTCTTTGTTGTTCCATTATTTATAACTGATTTGAGAGATCTTAAATGGGTCAAGTAAGTTCATGTGTTAATGTGATGCTCTTAGGTTCTCTTTCCATCCTCTCCTTCATAAAATTTTCCCCTTTTCTCTTTTAGGCTTAGGTCCCAATGGGAAGTTTAGACTTGAGCTAGGTTATGTTTCCCCTTTCATTTCTACTTCTTGAGTCCTACTTGTCTTATCTTTCATTTCCTCATGGACTCGAGCTTCATCACAAACTTGAAACTTTCGGTTCCAAATCCATATTTACCTCCACCTTATTCCATTCCCCTTTGAAGCCTCATTCAATTTCCTACCAGATCTTGGGCCCTAGCAAGAACCTAGAGCCTTAAGTTCCAATTCATTTTTTTCCAAGAGTCTAGTTCCCACTATGGGTTGGCCTTTTCATTTCCTATTGGACCCTATATCCTTATAGGAAATAGGAAATTTAGGTTTCAATTCCTTGTCCCACTAGATTATTCTCCCTACAACTTTATTAGTCCTTCCCCTTTATTGAACCCCACATATTGGAAGGGACTTGGAAATGGGAACCTTATGTTCTAGTTTTCCATTCCCTCTTACGTTTGACCCTTGACAAGTTCTCATCTTCAATTTTGATGGAATCTGAAACCTAATTAGAACTTCAAACCTTAAGTTCTAGTTCTAAATTTTTCTCCACCCTCGACCCCCATAATACTTATCAAAATTAAGTCCTCCTTTCTACCCCAAGTCCCAAACCTAAATTCTATAGGTCTAAGTTTCTAGTTTTTTCTAGGGCCTGACACCCCCTGAGTCCAATAAATTTCTAATTTCCAGGTTCCTCCTATAACCTAAACCCTATAAAGATACAAATTGAATATTTTCAAGTGTTAATTTCCTTATCCCTCATAGAGCCTACAACCTATTTGACACATACACTATTCTAGATTCTAGGTTCCTCTTAGAACTTGACACTCTTGAAGACTAGTTAGTAAAGTGCATATTTTTATAATGATTTTTGAGTGCTAAAATATCTTGATGTTGTTTCTAGTCGCCTAGCTACCCAACACCAATGTATAAGGTTTTTTGAATGACTATAGCTAATGTGTTGACTATCCTTCAACATAGGATAATTTTAGATCATGGGTTTTCATAGAAATATAGTACTATAGATTATGGTTTCACCTTGATGTTGTTATATAGTAAATATTTATGATCATAATTTTCAAAGGATATTGGTTCTAGGGTGTGGTCTTCAAAAATCTACAAGTGCAGTGTGTTATAGGACATCCATAGAATTCATCTTCTTTATTCTTTTGTGGGGTATAGGTCTTTGAAATAAAATAAGGTTAACACTATAGATGGTTTTGTTGTAGAGTGTCTCCATGATGATATATGCATATTTAGTATCGTTTCATAGTCATAGCTAGGGATTTTCCTTTTCCACATTTGTTGCCATGAAAGTAATATTAAGTTAGATGAGTGAACTACACTCTATTTTTTTAAAAAGTTTTGTAATGATCATTCTAATGTTATACATGGATATGTGTAGTTCTGCTGTGGAATACTAAGTATGTGAATTGTTAGAAATTTCATAATCATTGTTTTATGCAAATACATAGCTTACAATTTTTTGATTTTAGTTTGTATTCCTATTGATGAACTATGACTCTATTGTCCTAGACCCACTTGATAATTATTTTAGTAATAAACTAACCCTTTCTGTGCATCCATGACCATTGATATAACTAGAGAATCATTCTTAAGTGAATATTTAGTAAATATATTTCATATGGGTCATGCTTGCAAATTCATATCAAATAGGTAAGGATTTTGAGGTAGCTAGTTGTTCTTGGTTTAGTGATAAGCTTTGGGGCCAAGCTAACAAGTTGGATTTGGTTGTTGATATTTTTGGTTGTCCATTTTTTTTATTTCAATACCTATTAAGATAGACCACTAGGGACAACCTCTCAAGTCCAAGTTGATCTCAAAGAGAAATAGATGAAACCACTCTTGCATAGTTGGAATTCAACCTTGTATGGTCTATTGATGAGCTGATTTCACTTGCATGATCTAACAACCTTTTCCTTGTGAGTGTAATTTTATTCTAAGAAGTGGAGCAATGATTTTGGGACCAAACACCAAGCTCATAGGCCTTTCTTGAGGCCATATATTTTTAAAGTTTATACATCACAAATGAATCCTATAAAAAAATTATGGTTACTCTATGCATATCTCTCAAGATCCCTACAAAGAAAGGAAAATTTCATATCCATTTGATGAGCCTCCTATTGATGAGTGATGAAAATATAATGTGTGAGTTAGATAGAGGACTTTTTGTAATTGGTGCAAAGGTCCTAGTGTAGCTAATGATAGGAACCCATGATTTTTTTTTGGCCAATTATAATTTGAAATTATCAACTAACCCATCTACTATAATTTTTTTGAAATTGTGATGTAGGAAAAGTGATCCTAGATCAAACAAGGATTAACCTCTTTTAACTTAGCATCACATTTACACATAAGATAGCCAAGGTTGATGATTAGCTTGCTACCACAAGGGAGAGCCAATATACTAGGTTTTTGGGTCTATTTTGTGTTTTATAGGGATTCAATAAATTTGATTTAATTTGATGATGTAATGATGTTCCTACGATAATTAAGAAAATTTTGCAAACTCAGATGATTTTTGAAAAATATAGAACTTCTAAACAAAAACGAAGCTCAAAACAATAAAGGAAAAACACATAAGAACCTAGCATATAAATTTGAGGCTGAATTACAAGGATAAGAGTGTTGGGAACCCTAGACTAGTATGCTTCTTTTTGGAATCTATAAACTATGAAATATAGGTCATAGCCTGCTCTGTGTTTCTCATGACTATCTTCGATTGAAACTTCCATATTTGACTTGTACACATAAAAAGATGGGAAAATGTTGTGTTGTATAGGGGATTTCCTAAGTCAAATCATATTTTGGTATTTTTACCTCCATGTACAATGATTGATGATGATCAAGAGGGCATACCCTAGGTCAGGCAGAGGCCAAAACAAGAAAAATTGACTAAAATGATAAATGATAAATGATAATGTTATCTTGATGTAAAATCCTTGATGAAGTGATGCCACACCACAATTTTCTACAAAATATTGATTGATAAAACATAAAAGATTGTTGTAGCCAACATGTAGAGGATAACTCAATATATCCTCATAAAATAGCATGATTGATCATAATAGCTTCTTGTACATAATTTCTTCCTTCTTCCTAGTGATTTAGAAGCATGATCTTTATTGATGAAAGCACTATAATAATGTTGCTAATTCTACCCTTGAATTTCCTTGACTGATTTTAGGATCTTCAATTTGCTCTCCAAAATTGCTACAATTAAAATGGTGAAAATAACTTGTATCTATATACAACTCTTTAATTTCATGCTAATCAATTATCAATAGCTAGAAAATAAAATTGAATTTTTAAATATTAAAATGTTGACATCAACATATTTAAATTTGGGCCAAAATAGGCTAGATAGGAGCGTTGGGAATCCTAGTCCAGGCCTATGTTGGGTGTTTTGTATTGTTAAATAAATAATAACTTAATTTCTAATTTCAATCTTATTTCCCAAAAATGATAATAAAACAAGAAAATTATAAGCACAATTAGGTTTGATAGATGGGGAAGCTAACCTAGTGTAAAATTGTGAAGGGTGATAAATTTTTAGTGTTAAATTTACCCCCCACTATAGTGAGAGTATGAAATTATGCTCATAATCACACTAAATTAAGGATAAGCCAAGAATGATTCGATTATCCAAAAATTGAGATAGGATGACATCAAATCTAGGGGATGCACAAGCCCTCAAGTTCAATATCCTATGGAAAAAAAATGTAAGGAAAAAGGAACACACATATGAGGTGCAATAAAACATGATAAACATGAATCATTTTAAATTATGAAAACATAATTCAAAACAAACACAAGGTGAACACAATATGTTTTCTATTATTTTCAATTTTCCCTAATACATTTTATTGTGTTCCTAGAGGATGATGAGGAACTGTAGGAGGTGTTTGTTGTGGTTTTTCTTCAAGAGTGTTTTCATGAAGAGGTGAATTGGGATTTTGAACATTTGGGAGTGAGTTATCAACTCCCAAAAATTAAAAAAAAATTAATTAAAAAACTAATTCAATCTACCTATTTAATCCAAATTTGATACTAAAAACTAAAAATTCTTACTTATTTGACCTATCTAACATCTTCACGGTATTTTGATGATGATTTGGAAAATATTTGGATGAAAAATGAGGCCCATAGTAACACAAACATGCTTGGAAGGATGCTTAGGCCGTGGGTTTAACAAAAAATGCATAATGAGATGTCTTTTTTATTTTTATGGTTCAAAATAAGCATAATATGAGTGTGTTATAACATTTTGCGTTATGCTCTCATGGGGGCCAAAATGTGGGGTGACTAATTTTTGGTTCCCCATCTTGGTGCACGTGCCCTAATTTCTTTGAAACCTTTACTAATAGGCCCAACAAAATATTTGACATAAAAATAAAAATATAAAGTTCTCTAGGATTCCATTTATGCACCACATTCCTTCCAAGTTAGTGATAATGTACAGTTTCATCTTCAATTTAGGAACATTTTTATGGTCCATGTTGCAAGATCAAACCTTTTCACTATGGTCCTTACACAATACTACACATAGTAGGTGAGAAATTTTTTATTCATAACATACCATAATATTTGGTTCTACATCCTTTTTTAATCTAGAGCTACTCAAAACATAGTTATCTCCACTTTTGAAACTAGCACAATCTCACCATCTAGTAGACCTAATCCATCATATAAATATAGTATTAAAGGAAGCCATCATTGACATGGCTATGATTTGTAATCACTTGGGAAATTATTGATTATTTTTCATGGTAAAGAATGTGAAATATTCTAACTAATCCAGATTGTATAGCTTGGAAAAATTCCATATATAGTTTCTTACATTTACTTTAGAGGAATGATTGGAGCATAATCACATGCATAAATATTTCATAGTGGTATTTATCTATGTTCAACATAATCCAAGAAACCACATCAAATTTTTTTGGTGTGATAACGTAATAGTGTGTTCCATTTATTGGACATCCTAATTTTTTCTTGAAATCATTCTTTTTAGTTATAAAATATATGATTTGAGCCTAGAGGGGTTTCATATAAGGGGGTTTGATCAAACCCCCAAATTGAACTCTCCTAGATAGAATCACCCTAGGATTAAATCAAACCCTGGGTGGATTCTCCTCTACACCTATCAAAATTTCAACAAATAAGTAAATTCACTTCATCTTTTGGGGGTTCATTTTGCAATATACATCCCTTAATGTTATCTTTTTCTAAACTATAGTATTATGATTTTTGTTGATAGGTAAAGTGAGGGTTAGGGCCCTCTCCCTATATATTTCTTAATAGGGAATTTATTAATATGCAATTTAATAATACCAAAAATCTAACATCATAATTAGACTATACTATAACTTTCAAGACATTATTAACTAATAAAAAACATCATTATAGAAAATACATTACATAGTAGCAATTATTTTTGTATCTACTAACAAAAAGAGTGTATCATGAGACAAAAAAATCTTTCCAATCAATTACATGATGAGAAAACCAAAAGATTAAAGACTATTATTGACAATTATAAAAGGAGAAATAATAGAAAAATAATAAAAAGAGAAATAATAGAAAAAGAAGATGGCATTGCAATACCCTTCCATAGACTAGAGTATGTGTATCCCAACATCTCAACTCTAGACCTAAGGAGCCATCCTCAAAATTTACTAGTGCAACTCACTTAGAAAGGAATTTGATACAAATTTCAATCTTGACCATATTAAACCTCTCCTATATAGGTGTTCATATTTTGTTACATACAAGACAACTAAGAGGGGGGTGAATTAGTTGTACATTAAAACATTCAAACCATTATTATGCATCAACATGAATGTAAAAAATGAAACATCAACACATCAACAACCATACACAATAGAACACCATATTTATGTGGAAAACCCTAATTAGGGAAAAACCATGGTGAGGATTAACTCACATATATATCAATAACAACATCGAATATAATAGGATCACTATTGGAAGGGCTCACCGCCCAAAAGAAAAGAATGGCTCACTACCCAAAAGGACACTGTATAGAATAGAAAGAGAATAGAAGAAGACTATTGCAAGGAGGTTCACTACCTTAGAGAAACAAAAAGATCCAACACAATAACTCAACCCCAACTGCAACCTTTGGCTCACTGCCTCCAAGAACTTTCGGTACACTAAAAAATGTATACACCTTCTACTCATTACTTTTGATAGCCTTAGGAATTTAAGCTCCCACTTAGATCACAACACTCGATCACATTCACATAAAAAAAAACACCACACATATCTCCAATAATTAAACTTTCATATATATCAACCACAACTTCAAACAACCTTCTCCAAGTTGGCTTCAATGAAATGTATGCATCTCAATCGTGCAACCAACAAATAGGTTGGAACAAAACACTTCCATGATGGAAAGAAGTGAAGGTAGACCAAACCGAGGGTTAACCAGGATCGAAATCTACACCAACATGATAGACCATGCTTCCAAAAACAATAAACCATCTCCATAATCAACACTAGTATTCTAGGTTGGCCAAACCCACATTAACACTAACAAAAAATCAAATTCAAACTTTTCTAGGTTTGGAAACATCCTATAGACCATATAGAAACATCAAAAAACATCAAAAAATATTAAAACATCATCAAAATATTCAACAACACTACCACAACCACTTGAAATTTGAGAATACTATCATCTTGTGCAACCACCAACACTGCCATAGACATACAACTCACTAACCAATCTTGCGGAACAAATGAACACCAAAAACTCTAGGGGAAGGTAGATACAAAAAATATTAGCATGTTCCCAAATCCACAAGACAAGAAACCTCAACACAGAGAAATGTGAAGCAATTCCATTTCTCCTAGACAACCTTCTTCATAGGAAACACACTGTCAGACACCTCTTTCACTACCACATGATCCAGAACCTGAAAATCTGGATACAAAACCTTTGAAAAAATTTGAACACCTTTGATCATCTCATCCAAACCACACAAGGACATATTAAATCATGAAGAAATGTAGAGAACAATGTAGAACACAACTTTGCCACTTTTCACTCTATTCAAATTTTCTCAAAAGCACTTGGAAATTAAGTGAGCTAGCTACATCAACAACACTTGCTCAACACCACAAGAACCTTATCATCACAACCACACTAGAGGTTACAAAAATTTCCCTATTTTAAACTCCACACTAGAGGTTGACATAGGTTGACATCAATGAAAACACTAATGACAACACAGTGCAACAATCTCCAACAATCTCTCCCTCTGTCATTGATTGCAACACTAGCTCTAAAAACCATCAACAATAAAAGCAAACCTGCATCAAGAAACACTCCCCCTTGGACATATTTTAAATTTTATACTTATTTCTTTCTCCCTTTTCTTCTTATGTTTTTCAGGCTTCATTCTCTCCTTGTGTTTTTCAGACATCACTTTCTCCCCCTTTGACATCAATGGCAAAGGGAAACACTTGCATACTTCACTTTAGAAAACACCCAAAAACTACTTTCTCTCCCATTTACTTTCAAATCATTTCTCTCTCTCTCCCTTAGGGGAACAAGATATGCTCCCCTAACTGTACTAATCAAAGACATGACTACCTACTCTCCCTAAGAGGTAGCCTTCATTAGTCCAAGACAAAGAATAAATATTGAATTTCTCATCTGGACATATGCACCAACTCATGCATCTAGTTGAAAGGAGGGGAAATAACCCCTAGCTTCTATTTGAGATAATCAAATGTATTTTTTGGAAGAGCCTTTGTGAAAATGTCTACTATTTGGTCCTTTGTAGGTATGCACTCCAACTTCACTTCATTTTCAACAACTTTCTATCTTAAAAAGTGATACTAGATAGATATGATTTTTCCTTGAATGCATTTCCATATTTTTGAAATATTGATAATATTTGTATTATCACACAAGATAGAAATAGGTTCATCATATGATACTTTGACATCCCTCAATGCTTGCTTCATTCACAACACCTGTGCATAACAAGATGCTTCTACAATATATTCTACCTTTGCAGTAGATAATGACATTGAATCTTGCTTCTTACTTAACCAAGAAACCAATTTTCTTCTAAGAAAGAAAGAACCTCCACGTGTACTTCTTATGTCATCTATACAACCTTCCCAATCTATATCTATATAAGCACTCAAAGAGAAATCAATATCCCTAGGATACTATAGACCAAATTCCAAAGTTCCTTTCAAGTATCTAAATATCCTTTTGACTTTTTCCACATGTGATTATCTAAGATCTTCTTGAAATATTTCCACAAGACATAATGCATGCATGATATCTAGTCTAATACTAATTAGATATAGCAATCCACCATTCATTGATCTATACTTGCTCTAATCTTTTTTAGGAGATTCATCATTTTTTCTCAACTTACAACTAGTAACTATGTGAGTAGATATTGGTTTGGAGTTCTCCATTCTAAATTTATTTAATATTTCCTTGACATAATTTGATTATGAGATGAATATACCTTTATCAAATTGACCGATTTGTAGCCCAAGGAATAAATTCATCTCCCCAAACATTTTCATTTCAAAATCATTTTACATATCCTATGTAAACCTTTTACACATTTCCTCATTTCCTCTAAAGATTATGTCATTAACATACACAACCATAATAAGGATTTCATCTCTCTCAAACTTGAAGTAAAGATTGATACATACTAAAATACCCTTTTTGAATCCTTATTGTAATAAGTACTTATCCAATCTTGCATACCAAGCTCTAGAAGCTTGTCTGAGTCCATAAAATGCTTTCTTCAACCTATAGACCATATCAAAATCTTACGATAACTAAAACACTTCTGGTTGTTCAATGTATACCTCTTCTTCTAACTCATCATTCAAGAATACAAACTTGACATCCATCTGATATACCTTGAAGTATTTATGTGTTGCAAAATCAAAAAACATCCTAATGGCTTCCATTATTTCTAATGGAGCAAAAGTCTCTTCAAAATATATTCCTTCCACTTGTAAGTAGCCCTTAAACACAAGCCTAGCCTTATTTCTAATAAATTATCCATTCTCATTTAGTTCTTTTCCTGAAAAACCATTTAGTTCCTATCACATTCTTATTTACTAGTCTTGGGACCAGTTCCCATGTTTGATTATTCTCAATCTTCCCTAGATCTTCTTCCATTGCTTTGATCCAAATCTCATCCTTGCATGCTTTAGTTACTTTTTTAGGTTCTACCTTAGAAAGAAAACAAATGTTTACCTAATCCTCTACTATGGTAGCTCTTCTTCTTGTTAGTACACATTTTCTCTTATCTCTAATGATTTTATCTTTAGAATGATTCTTTTGCACATACTTAGGAGTCTTAGGATTCCTTTCCAGATCTTCTTCTTCCACTATTATCTCTTTCTCTTTCTCTTCTTCTTCTTCTTCTTTGTAAGGGGGTTCATTAGATTCATATCCTTCTATCAACACCAAGCTTTGATGTGATTCTTCATCCACTTTGATACTTGCACTTTAAACTATTTTCTTTAACCTTTTGTTGTAGCATCTATACGCCTTTCTCTTTGTAGAGTATCCATGGAAGATTCCTTCATTTGATCTTGCATCAAAATTTCGTAGACTTTCTTCATCTCTCTTGATATAACATTTTCTTCCAAACACTCTGAAATATTTCATAGTAGGAAGTTTTCCATACCATAGTTCATAAGGGCCTTTGAAATGTTCACTCTTTCTTATCCTTTGTTAAGAATGTACACTGCAATACAAATAGCTTCTTTCCAATAAATTTTTGTAGATTTTCTACCTTCATCATGGTTCTTGCTACTTCTTAAATTGTCCTAGTCTTCCTCTCCACAACTCTATTCCGCTGAGGAGTCCTAGGAGTTGATAAATGTTTCTTTATCCCATGATCTTCAAAAAAACTATTAAACTCATTGGAGGTGAAATCACCACCTCTATTAGACCTCAAACATTTGATTTTCAAATCCATTTCATTCTCAACCATAGGCTTAAATGCTATAAAATTATCTAGAGCTTCTAATTTTTCTTTGAGAAAGGTCATCCAAGTCATTCTAGAGTAATCATCTATCAAAAAAATAAAATACATGTCACCTTGAGAGATTCTTATTCTGGTAGGTCCAAAGAGTTCTGTTTGCACTGACTCCAAAGGTCATATGGTAGAATATTCCTTAGTTATGAAACTTTTCTTTGTCTACTTTCCAAGCTGATACTCCTTGCAAATTGCATTGATAGGCTTTGTAATTATTGACAAATCTCTCACAAATTGAGTAGAGTTGATCTTCACTAGGCTATCAAAATTGATCTGACCCATTCTTCTATGCCATATCAAAGTTTCATTTATTTGATACATAAATCACTTAACACCACCACCTTTGAGATGGAAAACATTTCCTTCTATCCTTGTTCCAACTACAATGAATGTTCTAGATCGTCCTTTTCCAATTTCACAACCATCATCCTGAAACACCAACTTGTATCCTCTACTACACATTTTTCCTACACTGAGAAGATTATGTTAGAGACCCTTGACATAGAGAACACCATTTTTCTTATGCTTTCCATAAAAAATAATTGAACCTTTTCCATAGATCTTAGCAGATGTATCATCACCGAACTTAATAAGACCACCATCATACTTTTCAAGCTTAAAAAACTTACTCTTATCACTTGTCATATGATTTGAGCATCCACTATCAATTATCTAGTAGTTTCTCTCCTCTCTTGCATGAAAAGAATTCAACATAGTTCCTTCAATACTATGACCTATTTCTGGAGAAATTTCCTTCACACATCTTTTAGGATTAGTAGAATTAGTTCCAACATTTAGAGCCATGAACAAGTATTCATCACTTCCATCATCCAGATAGTCTTATTCCTCATCATCATATACACCACTATCTTCTTTAACATAATAACTCTTCTTGATTAATTTAGCTTTATGATCTTTATATTTGTCATTTGAAACTTTGATTTAACATTAGAATCATATTGACCTCTCTTTCCACAATTATAACATTTGAAGGGTAACTTACCTCTATATTTTCCAGTGCCCTTTTTCAATCTCCTTACAAAATTTTCTTCCACCTCATCAAGATCATCCAGATCAGATTCATCATCTTTCTTCTTGACTTTAAAGGTAGTTTCTTTCTTTGGAGCATCTTTGTCAAACTCTCTAAATTCAAAAGTGGTTAAAGCACCAAACATTTGATCTCTAGAATATTGATCCAAATTTTGAGCTTCCTCAATAGCAGAAATTTTAGAACTATAAGCTTTAGGAAGAGTTTTGAATACCTTTTTTCACAACTTCACTTTCCTCCAATTTTCCACCAAGACCATTGATGGCATTGGAAATTTTATCCACTCAGAGCATGTAGCTTGAATATCTTCGTCTTTTGACATCCTTAGGGTTTCAAATTTGGCTTTAAAATCTTGCATATTTGCTTTCTTGACCTTATCATCTCCTTCATAAATTCCCTACCACTTTTTCTAGATCTCTTTAGCAGTTTTGAGGCTTATCACCTTCACAAGATCTGAATTAGAAATCCCACTCAAGATAACATTCCTTAATTTTCCATTATTCTCATACTCCTTGATCTCATCATCACTTGTAGGAGGAGTAGTAGGCATAGTGTATCCATTTTCAACTGACTTCTAAACACCAAACCTTAATGAGACAATAAAAGTTTCTATCCATGCTTTCCAAAAAGCATAATTTGTTCCATCAAACATAGGGCCTTGACACCATTCCTATGAACCATTTGGATCTACCTCAAGCGGCTAAGCTTCTTCTAAGGAACCACAAATTTTATACCAATTTTTAGACACACAAGACAACTGAGAGGAGGGGGGTGAATCAGTTGTACATAAAAATATTCAAACCCTCATTAGCCTTCAAACCCTTATTATGCATCAACATGAATGTAAACATTGAAACATCAACACATAAACAACCATACACAATAGAACACTAGATTTACATGAAAAACCTAATTAGAGAAAAAAATGGTGAGGATTAACTCATATATATGAATAACAACACTGAATACAATAGGCTCATGGTTGGAAAGGCTCACTACCTAGAAGAAAAGAATGGCACACTGCCAAGGGATCACTATCCAAAAGGAACCATTATCTAAAATATAAAGAGAATAGAAGAAGACTATTACAAGGAGGTTCACTACCTCAAAGCAACAAGAAGATCCACCACAACAAATCTACACAGTCCACAACCTTCAACTCACTGCCTCTAGCAACTTCAGGTATACTAAAAATGTAGACACCTTTTGATCACTACTTTTGGTAGCCTTAGGCATTTAAGCTCCCACTCAGATCACCATAATTGATCACATTCGCATAACACAACACACCACACACATATCAAAAAATTAACCTTGCATATATATCAACTACAACCTCAAACAACCTTCTCCAAGCCAACTTCAATGAAACATATGCACCTCAAACATGCAACCAACAAATATGTCGACACCAAACACTTTTTTGGTGGAAAGACATGAAGGAAGACCAAACCAAGGGTTAACAAGGACCCAAATATACACCAAAATGCTACACCATGCTTCCACAAATGACAAACCATCTTCACAATCAACACTAGCATGCCAAGTTGGCCAAACCTACATTAATGCTAAAAAACAATCACATTCACACTTCTCTAGGTCTAGAAACATCTTGCAGACCACATAAAAACATGACACAACATCCCAAAATATTTAGTAACACTACCAGAACCACTTGAAATTGAGAATACTATCATCTTGTGCAACCACAACATTGCCACACACATACAAATCACTAACCAACCTTACAAAAAAATTGAACACCAAACACTCTAGGGGAAGGTATATATAGACAATATTAAAATGTTCCCAAATCCACAAGATAAGAAACCTCAACATGAAGAAATGTAGAGCAATTCCATTTCTCCCAGACAATCTTTTCACATGCAACACACTATTAGACACCTCTTCTACTACCACATGATCTAGAACTTGAAACTCTGGATATACCACCTTTGAACACCTTTGTTCATCTCATCCAAACCACACAAGCACATCTACAACCATGAAGAAATACAGAGCATAATGCAAAACACAAATTTGTCACCTTGTACACTCTCTATTCAAATTTTCTAAAAAGCACTTGGAAACCAAGTGAGCTAGCTGCATTAACAACACCTGCTCAACACTACAAGGACCTTCTCATCACAACCACACTAGAGGTTACAACAATCTCCCCATTGCAAAATCCACACTAGAGGTTGACATAGGTTGAAATCAATGACAACACTAATGACAAAATAGTACAATAATCTCCAACATATTTATGGTTGTTATTTCCATAGAAGGGTGGCAACCTTCCAACCAAGAATTTGGTGTAGTCATGGATGGAGGGTTCAAAAATAATAGTCCAAGTTGTGCAACTTAGAGTCAACACAATGAATATAACAAAAGAAAATATTCTACAAACATGAATATTTATTGAATTGGAAATATTACATGCATCATATGCCTCATGGGTAAATAATTAGGGCTCATAAGCCTACCACAAGGGCATTGAACATTACAACTGGCCAAAGGCCTTATTATAATCCCTCAATGAGGTGATGTGAAATTCCTAAAATCTGATCATGAAATCCTAAAACTAACTACTAATGAATAATTACAATGAATTAAAAATGATCTTGTATACATCTAAAATTGGTCTGGAGAAAATTAATTAAATACTACTTATTTAATTAATAAAATCTTTATTTTCTCAACTTATAAATAAATTGCAAAATCTATTTATATAGTTCATATTTCTTAATTCTTCCTATCTAAATCACTTTCTTCATGATTTAATTAAATAAGCAAGTTTAATTAATTTGTTTTATTTGATTAGTTCCCTCCAACTAAATTTGAATTTTTAAAATTGGAATTTAGTCACATTTCTCCATATTTTCTAACTTCCTTCCACCTCATCTTCCACCTCACCATGTGTCACATGAAATTAATTATTTCTAATTTCTAAATGGGCATTTATCCTCAACAATTTTAACAACCTTAGAGACACATGGCTTCTCCTTTCCATTTATTCCCTTCTACACTTGGCAAGCTTGTTCTATTAAAGGGGACAACTTCCTTGATTCTCTCTAACCTCTTTGCTTCTCATCGTCGATCTCTCTAGACTAAATCTTGACCATCCATTGCTGCCACATCACTTGATGCCTTGGTGAAATCTATAAATAGAGGCTCATTTACAACTTTTCATATAGAGAGCATAGCATAAATTTACTTTGTAGAAATACTTTTAGCATTTAAGAGCTTTGCATTTGCATTTTAGCTTAGAATTTAGCATTTGATTTCAAGTAGTGTTATAATGGCAATTTCATTTCTAGGAACTTAATTGTTGCATTATCAATATGATATTTCCATAGCATTTCCATTAGCTTAGCATTTTATCATTGCATCATTTCACATCATTCTGTATACAACAATACATCATTTAGCATATCATTCATCAAAATCCACAATCATGTAGATGTAGGCATAGTTTCTTGCATTTTAGTTTAATGGCTTCTCATTTCTTAGGTGTCATCATAGTAGTTTAGTGCATACCTAAAATCTGAGAGCACTAATGCAGGATCCTTAAGAATAGAGGACGATGGAACAACTTTGAGGAATCACTTTATCAAATTCTTTGTAAATTTTATTTTCCTTAGTATAACATGTTGCATCGATTGTGTGGTTTGAATTATTTGTTTTGATTCCCATATCTTACTCACACATAAATTGGTGCCCATCATGGGGCTCGAACCCCTGTTATTTTAACATTTTTTGGAAAGTTTGCTTACAGGTTTGGTCATGAATTCTTCTGGCGCAATTGAAAATTCTTTTGGCACACCCAAAACATTTTCCGACACATTCATTGACTATTACGACACATCCAAGAAATTCATCAGCACATCAGGGGGTTTCTATAGTGCATATGCTTGTTTTTGTAGCACATTCATTTAATTCTGTAGTACATTCACTATTTTACTTAGCGCATTCATTGAATTCTTAGGCGCATCTTCTTTTTTAGTGCATTGAATTACTATAATGGCACATTTAATTTTCTTTGCAAAATTTTCTAGATTTTGAAAATTGATGAATGTTTTTCTACTGTGCAGGTTTCAAAAACGTTGTCAAAGACTTTGCTGAAACCCTTGAACATTGTCAAAGAAAATTTATTGAAAACTACTAATAAATTTGATGCAGGGGCTGGAGTTGATTTATTTCCTTTTGGTTAATTTAGGAATCTAGATTAATTAGGAGGGAAAGAACATCATATCTTTTGTGCTTGATGAACGGTAGGCATATGCTCTCCCCTTAACTAGGTGACCAAAAATCTAGAGTCATTTGTTTTTATTTTATTTTATCCTTAGAGGGCCTGCCTTGTGGGAAAAAGTAATCACCCAAGGGAACGACCTAATCGATAACACGCTAAAGCCAAGTGACTTCCAACCGGTATATAAGTGTGGGTACTTGAGGAAAGTTCAAGTATCATGAGGATTGTTCTGAAAAAAAGGGAAGCAATGGTCTCTTGCCGCATGGATGATCCCCCACGAATGAAATGCCTATACTAGAAACCTTTATACTAGCAAGCCAAAATCTTTAATTTATTTACTGGTGCAGAAGGTCTAACCTTTGAAACCATCCCACATTTTTGTAGTTTTTAGTAGAGATGAGAAGTATGCCATGGGAGATTCATGGGTATTGAAGCTTGGATGACCCAAGAAGTGAGTGCCATGGAGGGGAGTCATTGTGGTCAAGCTTCTAATCATCCAATAAAAGTAGGCACAATTGGAGTAAATCCAAGTGGGAATCCAGTAAATATTGTCCTACACAGCCTTAAGATTGTACATGTTTGATGTGTTTTACCAATGTATTTTTAAACAAATTTCAAACAAAACATCACATACTAGAAGTGAAAACCTTGATTAAGAAAACATCCTTTGAAACAACCAATTCTCTGTTTGGAAAATCATAAAAATCAATCAAACTTGCAAGAAACTGTGACATTTTTCCAATTTGACGCATCCATTGCTTATTCTGGTGCATTTACACCATTCTCTAGTGCATCCACCATATTTGCTAGTGCATCCATTGCATTCTGTAGTGCATTCACCCATTACTATAGTGCATCTACCCCATACTTTGGTGCATTCAAGCTATTATGCAACGCATCCAATCAATCTTGCAGCGCATTCAATCCTTTCTGTAGCATATCCACGCCATTCTATAGTGCATTCGAGCCTTTCTGTAGTGCATCCTGGCCATTCTGCAATGCATATGCCTTTTAGTGCATACATTGATTATTACAACACATCCACCATATTTATAACCAAAAAGCTAAATTTGACCCCCTATCCGACATTTTGAACCCAGATTTAGGGTTCTTTTCCATAGAGGAGTTCATTCCTTATCCCAAAATTTCTTTGAACTTGGAAAAATTAGCATTCACAAGTGAAATCATTTACCTAAACTTTGATCAAACATCTAAAAGTTCCCAATCATCATCAAACCTAAATTTGATCACCAAGTTGAGTTTCACCATCAAGATTTGTCATCCTTCATCCAGAAACAACACACTTTACATCAAATTTCATTACCTTAGTCCCACCAATAGAATTCATCATTCTATTTGACCTAGGTATCTATTTAGCACTCCTAAACAATGATCAAAATTTAGCAAACCTTCATCACTTGCATGCTCGTTTTAACAAGATCTCAAAAGTAAAAACTTAAGGATAAGGAACTTGAACCTCAAAACACCATGGGTGAACTAGAAGAAAATACTTTCCACAAAATCCCTCAAAATGAATTAGAAGAAATAACAGAGGAGGAAATAGAACAAGCAAACCAAGATCCCAAATTTCACAAATTCCTAGAGAGGATCTTTGAAAAGGATGGAGAAAAATACCTTCTAATGTTAGCAAACCAAGGGGTCAAATTACCAAGTGATTTTGATGTCAAAATTGAAAGAAACACGAAATCTAGATCAAATGAAGAACCTTCAACAACAATTACAAGACATGCAAAGAGGGAATACCAAAAGATATTTGCTACAAGATATTTGTCCCTACCCTTTTGATAGGAATTTGAACATGATACCATTCCCACCAAATTGTGACCTCCCAAAATACAACAAATACAATGGAAAATCTGATCCCATAGACCATGTGAGGGAATTTCGAACCGTGAGTCTTGAGTTTTGTCACGAAGAAACCTACTTGATGAGAATTTTTCTGCATAGCTTGGGAGGCCATTGTATGGAATGGTTTTCGAAACTACTGCCAGGCATAAGATCCTTTGAAGAACTTGTTAACAAATTTATCACTCAATATTCCTATAACATTTCACATGAGATAACCATGAAGGATATAGAGAGTCCTTTCTTATATTCTTACAAAGGTGAAGTTTATTTGCTTGATATGCTTGTCCTATACCTGAACAAGAAAAGATGGAAATTTTTATTGATAACCTCAATGGTGAAATGAGCTATAGGTTGCAATTGCAATGCCCCCTAGCTTTGAAAAGATGATCAAAGATGGTTCCAAAATTGAAGAAGCTTTAGTCAAAAGAGGGGTGTTGAAAATTTACAATGAAGGATCAAACAATGCTAGCTCTTCCAATCATCATAACAACAATGAGAAATTAAAATTTTGGACCAAAAATAAAAATGCCAATGATGGTGCCGCCGAAACACATAATACCAAACCGGTCTTTAATCTATCAGAAACCACAACCAAGACTGATCAAAACACCAATCAAGGCACTAATCAAAGTGTTAACCAACACAACAATCAAAACAACCACAATCAAAGTAATACCACATCTAAACCTCCACCCTATCAAACACAATCAAACTACAGAAAATTCACACCTTTGGGTCAATCACACAAATCTGCATTGAGAGAACTTCTTGCAAATAACCTTATAACACTACTTGACACTCGAGGCTTTGAACCAAAAGTAAAATCATCATGGTGGAATGATGCTTATTACTGTGAATTTTATCAGTGCAAAGGTCATCAAACAAATAGCTGCATGCAATTAAAACACAAGATACAAGACTTAATAGATGACAAAGTCATATGAATAGAAGGACCCCAAACAAATGCTGATCACAGAGCATTCAAAAATCCCTTACTGAATTATGAAAAAGGGGAGTCCTCTAAAACAAACAACAAAGGAAAGAATGCAAACTATGTCCATGATACTGTCATCCTTCATATCTTAGCAGTGGAAAATCAAATGAATAACATTGAAACCAATGACAACCAAGACATTATTGCAGCCAACAATCTAATTAATGACATTCCAATTGAACATGAACAAGACACCATTATAGTTGAAAATTAGATTAATGGCATAAAAAAAAACACAACTGCAACTGATACTCAAATTAATGTCATTAAAATCAATGGGAAACAAGACAACATGCCAGTAAATGTGACCACGAGAGCACAAGCCAAATATGTTCTAAAAAGAAGTTCGTCTAAAACACCTACTACCTTGTCCAATCAATATAACATAGTAGACCAATTACAAAATATCCTCGCACAAATATCTATATTGGAATTGCTCAAGATTTCACCCGCCCACAAAGAGATTTTGGAGAAAGCCCTAGTGGACACAATAGTACCAATGAATGTCAAAGTTTGTAAATTCGAGGCCATGGTGGGACATTTGACTACACCTCATTGCTTATATTTTTTAGAAAATGATGACGCATCTATTTCTCATCCCCACAATGCCCCACTCCATATTGAAGTCCTAATTCATAAACATTGTGTCAAACATGTCCTAATAGATATAGGAGCCAACCTAAATATATGTACTTTAAAGCTTGTTAGTGCCCTAGGATTTTTTAAAAATGTAATAGATTCAAAGAAAAAGATCATAATAAAAGCATATAATGATGAGGGAAGATCTTCACAGGGATTGATTGTCTTACCCATTCAAGTAGGACCAATTCAGAAAGATGTAATTTTCCAAGTCTTGGACAAGGATTTGACTACAACATACTATTGGGTCACCCATGGATCCATGAAATGCAAGCAGTCCGCCAATATACCACCAATGTTTGAAATTCCCTTGTGGTGGCCAAGAAATCACCATCTTAGTTGATTCTAATAGTCCCCAGTATTGCAACACCCTTAAATTAGTCCAAGATGTCTTTGTGCCCCATAACACAGAGGCTTCCACTTCCATCTCTACCAGTCATCAAAGCCAATCAAATTCCTTGTCAAAACCATTGGTCACTTCCCAAAATCATGAAAGTCCATCCAGTTCCATGTCTAAACAGTCTGAGAAAAAGGAAGAAGTTGCTCCTTCTACGTCCTCAAATCATGAAACCCAATTAAATTCCTTGTCCAAACAATTTAAGAAAAAAGTCCAAGTCAAAGATAAAGGTGTGGGTGAATACTTCATTGAAAAATATCTATGCCTTTCATAGCTATCTTACCCAAAGTCATATGGGAAACCCTCAACATTAACACAACAGTCATCACAACTAGTTACACTCTTTGATGGTTGATTTGTAAAAGCAGGCACCATAGTTGATGAAACTGAAGAAAAAGATGTTCTAAGCTGGCTCTATAAGGATGAAGAAGAGTCTCAAGAAACAGCTACAAATGTACAAACAACACAATATGGAAAAGGCTTCACAATCTTAGAAAAGATAGGATACGAGGGAAAAGGCCCTTTAGGAAAAAGAAAAGAAGGAATTGTGGAACCAATTCAACCCCTCTTAATCAATCCAAAAGACAAGAATGGGCTGGGTTATAAAGAGGAGGAAAATGAAGAGATAACTCAAAGGGTGGTTGAAAGAATCTTGCAACTACAAGCTAGTGATGATCATGAAACTAATTCAAATGAATATGAGTGGGATTCACTATTCGAAGAGTCTTGTCATGAAAAGGACATTGATGTGGTACACAAGTATACACCCCTACTCGAGGAGGGACAAAGTTCAAGTTCTAGACCACTTGAAATAGGATTGCAACACATTGATGACTCCAGCGAAGATGATTAGACTCAGAGTGAAACAAACAATTCAGAGGAAAGTTACCTTATAGACCTTGACTTTGCTATTGGAAAAATTGAAGATATTGCCATCAAGACTCTTACTATCTTTGACCTTAACCAGTCTAATGATTCCTTACCCCTAGTACATCCCAAACTCATAGACTGGGACCAAACTGAGTCGTTTGATATCCCCACCTTTTCAAATGA
>VDFB02055613.1:56133-124116 GCA_007258455.2 Sequoia sempervirens
TCTTATCAAATTCAAAATGTCCTGATAGTCCTCCACTATGCTTTTCTTTAATTAGGTTCTCCCTCATTGAAATCCTCAAAATACATAATTGATTTACCTTGAACATCATATCTTCTTGAATGAAATAGTCCAACCATTGGCTCCAGTCTATAACTACCAGTTCCTTGCATGCTTTCCAAGCTTCAGAAAAATCTGGATCATCCTCATACATGTTCTTTAGTTCTTCAAAACCCAATACTTTTATCCCCATCTTTTTCAATAAATTCCTTCTCCTCCTCAATGCATCAACAACTTTGTTTGACTTTCCACTCCTATGCTTCAACACAAATACATAACTCCGCAATAACTCAATCCATTTCATATGTCTTTGATTCAGCTTCCCTTGACATTTTAAATACTACAAAGCTTGATGATTGGTATACAATACAAACTCCTTAGGTAACAAGTAATGTATCCACTTCTTCAAGGCTTGAATTATGACATAGAATTCCTGATCATAAAGTAAATATCTTCTTCTATCATCATTCAACTTCTCATTGAAATAAGCTATAGGTCTTCCTTCTTGACTCAACACTGCTCCTATTGCTTTCCCATTCACATCACAATCAACTTGAAATACTTTGTCAAAATCAGGTAATGCTAATGTTGGTTGCTCTTTCACCTTTTGCTTCAAAAATTCAAAACTCCTCTATGCTCCAGATGTCAACTTAAAGTCCTTCAATTCTTATCTACTGTCATTGTCTTAGTCATAGGTGTACATATGCTACTTAAGTTTATGATAAAATTATGATAGAAACTAACCAATACATTGAATGGCCTTACCTCTCCAATGTTTATTGGTGTAGGCTAATCAAATATTTCTCTAACCTTCTTTGTGTCCATCTTTATTCCTTGAACCAAAAAAAAACCCAAGTATACCAACTCTGTCTTCATAAAGCTACACTTCTTAACATTAATTAGTAAGTTCTCTTCTCTCAACCTCTACAATACTTTTCTTATGTGCAACAATTGTTCTTCTATAGTTTTATTAAAAATTAGAATATCATCCAAGAAAACAATGACAAACTTACCCAAGAATTTCTTCAATACCTCATTCATCAATCTCATGAAATTTCTCAATGCATTGATCAATCCAAAAGGCATTAATAACCACTCATACAATCCTTCATTTGTATTATATGCATTCTTCCTTTCATCTCCTTCTTTGATTCTAATTTGATGGTATCCACTCTTTAGATCAATCTTTGTGAAATATTTTTCTCCAATCAAACAGTCCATAATGTCATCCATCCTTGGAAATGGGAATCTATACTTGATAGTAATCCTATTGAGTTCTCTTGAGTCTATACAAATTATCCACTCTCCATATTTATTTGGTGCAAGTATAATAGGTACCACACATGGGCTTAAACTTTCTCTAATCAATCTTTTCTTCAACAACTCTTGTATCTACCAGTTCAATTTTGCATTCTTTGCCAGTGTCATCCTATGTGCTATCTTTTTTGGAAAACTTGCTCCCGATATTAGATATATATGATGATTGATACTCCAGACTGGTGTTAGTCCATCTAGTACATTCTCTGACATAATATCTTCATATTATGCTATCAGTTCCCTACCTCAGGCTTATCACCCTTCTTTGGAATCAATGCAAAACACATATTTTCATGCCTCAATCCATCCAAATATTTCCTTTCATCTACCAAAAATAGTATGGAAATTCTACAAACTTCACTTTTATCTTCTTCCTCCAAAGGTATCAAATTGATTTTATTGCCATTTGAAGTCATAATATAGGTATTTATTCTTCCATCATGAATTTATTTCTTATCATATTACTATGGTCTTCCTAATAGTAAATGAAATGCATCCATAGGCATAATATCACACAATACCTCATCATTATATGATCCTATATGAAATTTCACCAAACATTGCTCATTAACTAATATCTTATGCTCATCTTGAATCCATACTATCCTATAGGGGTTTGGATGTTTCAATCTCTTCAAATTCAACTTGGTTACCATCTCTCTTGAAACTAGATTACCAATGATACCACTATCATTGATAACTTTACATACCTTTCCTTCATACTTACATCTTTTTCTGAACAAACACTTCCTTTGTGATGGTTCCTCAATCACTTCTTCATGCATTAAAGCTCTCCTCGTCACTAATGATTTTCCTTTCTTTGATTTCCCAACTGAATTAGGGGATTCAACAGGTTCTTCACCACATAAGCTACTTTTCTGGTATGCTCATTTTTCTTTCTAGTACTTCCTTGATGACACTCAAATTCTCTATTTCCTTCACCTCCACACTTGAAATAGGTTCCTTTGAATATTATCCTCTCAGATCATCCTTCATCTCTTTGATATCGATCATTGCGGTATGAATTATAGCCTCATCTATCATTGCAGTAGAAATTTCTATCTTCTCTTCCTTTGCGGTATGAATTACAATCCTTTTGTTTACTTAGGTAGGTTTTCCCTTCTTTGTTTTGGTCTACATAAGGTATTCTTTCTTCAGTTTGTGATCCGCTCTTCTGAAATCTTCCTCTTGCACCTCTTTGCCTTTTTTCAAACTTCTTGTTCAACTTCTCTTCCACCTTCAATGCAAATTGATATGCTTCTTCAATTGATGTCATCTTCACCAAGCTCAATTCTTCTTAAATGTTTTTTTTCAGTCCATTGATGTACCTCACCACCTTTTATTCGCTTGCTTCACTATGACCAGTTTTGATTATTATCTTGTAGAAATATTTAGTGTATTCTTTCACAAATTTCTCTTTTTGCCTCAAGTTCTACATTCTCTTCAACAATTCAAGCTGAAAATCAACAAGTATAAATTGTTTCTTGAATTTTATCACCATTCTATCCCATTTTATGATTTTCTCCTTTCCCCTTCTATTCCTATCCAATTGAACTTCTTTCCACCATATTGCTGCATGTTCTTTCAACTTTGTTTTTGCAAATATGATTATTTCTAGATCTTCAATTTCTTCATATTCAAAGTATTATTCCATTTCATTGATCCAATGAATCAATTTCTCAGGGTTTAAATTTCCTACGTAATTTTGAATTTCAAATCTAGGTCACTTACCAATTTTAGAGATCACTTTCAATATCTTCATCTACTCTAATTCTTCTTCATCTTCATCTAGGGTTTCTTCAATTTGATTCACAACGTGTTCTATCTCATCATCGCTTTCATTTGCATGCCTAGGGTTTAGGCCTCACCTTCTATCTTCTTCAACAACATCTAATTGAACTTGTGTCACTTGCATCATTTCCAACATTTAATCCATTCTTCTTGTGACATTAACCATAGCAAACACTCTCCATGGTGACATATCCCCCCTTGAATTTGGTGTAGCTTCCTTAATTTGATGATCTGGCTACAAGGGTTTCAATGTCATTATAGTCGGTGATCGATTGAAAACACATGCAGTATACCTCAAGTTGGAGATTTTTTCACCTCAAGGAATTCCTCCAGGATGTGAACTTGCTCTGATACCACTTGGTGTAGTCACAGATGGAAGGTTTTAAAAGAACAGTCCAAGCTATGTTGCTTAGAGTCAACACAATGAAAATAACACAAGAACATATTCTAGAAACATAAATCTTTATTGAATTGGAAATATTACATGCATCATATGCCTCATGGGGCCCATAGGCCTACCACAAGGGAATTCAACATTGCAATTGGCTAAAGGCCTTATTACAATCCTTCAATGGGGTGATGCGAAATTCTTAAACTCTAATCATGTAATCCTAAAACTAACTACTGATGAATAATTATAATAAATTAAAAATAATCTTAAATATGATTCTCTAGCTCCAACAAAGGTTTGTATCAGCCTCAAAGGTTTACAAACCCATGTTGCAAGTATGAAGGTGTTGTCATTGATGTCAACAAGCTTGTGTTGTCATTGGTGAAAATTGTGTAGTGGTTGAGAGAGATTATTTCTTTGATTAGTTGCATTATGTTGTCATCAATTAAGTTATTGGTGTTAACCTCTAGTTTTTCTTTGATAGGATTCTATTTATGGTTTATATGTCAATGATATTGATAAAATTGATAAAATAAGGAAACATGGTGTTTTAGAAGTATTCTGGTTTGTAGAAGTGTTTTGGTTTTGCTTCACATTTCTTCTAGGTTGAATATTTTTTTGTGTGGTTTGGATATGTTGGATAGAGGTGTTCAAAGTTTCTATATCCATAATTTCAACTTTTGGATCAATGGTTAGAGAAAGTTATGTTCACCGGTTTGTGAACTAGTTTGTAGTGTTTCTTACAAAAGTATCTAGGAGAAATGTTTTTGCTCCACGTTTCTCTTTTTTTTTCTTTAGGTCTTGTGATTCTAAAGATAAGTTGATGATGTTGATGTATTTCTTGCATCAAGAGTGTTCATGGTTTGGTGCTATGAAAGTTATATTTTAGTGTTGTAGTGTCTGGCAGTATAGTTTGAGTGTACAAGCTATGCACATTTTGAAGGTGTGAATTTTTGTGAAGGAGTTTAATGGATTTCACATTGATAGAGGAATATTCTAGGTTGTGATGGAGCATGGTGTGTGTGTTTCACAAGTCATCCTTGATTTGAAGTAGCGTGTAATTTGAAGCTTAATGGTGTTTGCATAGGTAATGACAAACCTAGTATTTACACTACATTCAAAGATGCTCAAGCATTAATGAAAGTATAGTGTGGCATGTGAGAGTTAATTTGGGTCCTAGTTAAGTTTTTATTTGGTCTTCTTTTCATTCCTATCCACCATGGGAATGTTTAGTGCTGACCTATTTTGAATTTGTAAGGTATAAGGTGAGTGTAGGAAGCTTGAAGATGTTTTCAAGTTGTCAATTGTATAAATGAAAAAAAAATTGATGTGAGAAGTGTGGAATAGAGTTGAATGTGGTGATACAAAATTTAATACAAAAGTGTGAATTGTAATGCAAGCTATAACACAAGATTGTTGAATACAGTGAGTTGAGGTATATTGATCTCTTGAAGACTGCAAGGGTTGTTGAAGTTGTTGTGGTGGATCTTCTATTGCATTGAGATAATGTTCTCTATGTAACATTATATCTTCTATCTTCTTTCTATTTCATTAGTGAGCCTTGGACGTGAGCCTTTTTGGATAGTGCATCCTATTTTGGAAATGAGCCTCTTTTTATCAATTTTGCAATTACTTATATTGTGAGCTAATAATGTGGTTTTTCCCTTCTAGGGTTTTCCATGTAAGTCTGATGTTCTCTTGTGTATGGTGTTGGTTGGTTTTGGTTTATGTTATCTACTTTTCATGTTCAAACATTATAGCAGATTAAGGGTTTAATGAATGCATGTAGATTTGATTACTATTAAGGGTTTTAATGTTTTGATTTGGTACAAATAATTCACATCCCCTCTCAATTGTCTTGCTCATTCAACAACTCGATGAATGATCAAGCATGTAGGTTGGCCTTCAAACATCAAAGATAATCCTTCACAAAATGAAATGAATTGTGAATCATTGGACCCAAAATGCTTGTATGATGCTCCATTAAGCTCCACACACTTTAGAATAGCTATGCACTATTAAATTTGGACCAGGTCAGCCCCAAATGCTATGACTATGAATTAAAGTGAAATTATCGAAGTGATAAATTTTTGAAATCAAATAAAAATGATCTAAAATTTGGATATGATGTAGATGGCCTCATGTAGATGCTATATCTTGCTTCGTGAGCTGAGAAAAAATAATGCAATGAAATGGAAAATGAAAATTTGAAACTGCTATGGACTAAAATGCAAGAAAATAATTTTTTTTGGTTGATACAATATTTCCTTACAACCAGGGATGATCCTACACTAGAATTATTCCTCATAAAAAATGAATTGAGGTAAGTTGCTTCATCATAATATCCATACAACCCTTAATTTCCTTTACCATATGAATAGAGGTCAAGCCATAAAAAACGTAACCATTTAACAAGAGTCAGGTAAGTTTGACATGATTTAGTTTTTCCTTCATGTCCTGTGACATCATCCTAAGTTTTTCCTAGATATAGAGCTTCTCTAGAGATTTTGTTGATTCCCTATCCCTAGTGAGCATGAGCATATTGCTTATGATGTTTGAATAGATATCAAAATTAACATAATGCAATGTTGTATCCGTCATAAAGTATTCTACAAGAATTTCCTCAATAGCTTCCCTTACATCCTTTTCTTGAAAAGAGAAGACCTTACAAAGCCTAGCAAAGGATATTTCATTGATAAATTCCATTTGAAATACTATAGAAGGCAACCTCATAACCTCCATTTTGATACCTTTCTAATTACTCCATGTGCATGCTACAGATTTTATGGGGGAGAAAGAGTTTGTAGTCACAATAATAGTTGGTAGTTTATGATGAAATAATAACAACAATATATTTTTTGATACATCATTCTCTCTTCCTTCAAGTTTAATTAAGGATTTACTCACACTCATATTGTCACAAATTTTTTGGGTCTTGCTAGCTTGCTAATTGATCATAATAATTATGTTAGGATTTTATCGATCCCCCAGTTTGATTAAAGATCCACCATTATGTCTTCTTATTTAAGGCAATGGGAAATTTAAATATTCCTATAGGGATTCTAGCATCATTAAAAGGTTCTTTTAAAATACTATGTAATCCCTAGTTCATTGAAGACCTATTTTAAAGATATTACATAACTACCAATGGGTCACCCTTGATTATTACCTTGTTCATGGAACATAATTTAAATAGTTTTAAATTGAGTGATTTCACTTATATCTTATTGTTTGTCTTAGGGAAAGCTTGTTAGAGGTATATTTTATTTAAAATATGTTGGAATATTGAATAATAAACCATGCATCTAAGGGAATATGATTCCCTTTGGACAAATTAGAAAAATTAAGCTACCAAATCCTAGCCAAGGAGAGATTTGTTTGATCCTTGATTTTTCAATAGGATTATAAATTCATGTAGACAACCCATGAATGAGAGTGTATGTATGCTATTTTTAATATTGTATACTTGTTTAATTTTATAATTAATGTGGGTACATTACAAAAGGTAATGATCTTTATTCAAGACATGGAAAATAATAAACTTTATTAAAAAATATCAAAAAATACATTCTCTTTAGATTGATGTTAGGTTGTTTCAATTAAAAAAGAATATTTAATTTTAATATATGTGCTAAGAGAAATGTGATACAAAAAATATAGGTTTAAAATTTTGGTTAGTACCAATTCAAAAATTAACAATAAGTAAAATATTTAGTAAAAAAATACGAAAAAAATTTTGTTCCCAAGACATTAGTGCCAATAATCAAATTCCAATAAATGATTAAAATTTTTTATTTGTGTTGAAAGTAATGTAATATGGAAAAATATCACTCAATAAGAAATAATACAAAAATATAAAAAACGGATTAGAGAAAAATACAAAAGAAAAAAATAATTATTTAAAATTTAAAAAAATTACAAATTGAATTTGCATAGACAATACCATATCACATTATTTTACATCATCATTAAATTCTTGATTATTTGTTCAAGTACATTTGATACGAATTAAAAATTGTTAATTTTGAGTGTCACACTTAAGTCAAAAAGTGGGACACACTATCATGTTGTCAACCTTTCCACTTGACATTTTTGTGCACTACTCAACACACAATCCCTACACATCTTTGCATAAAAGTTCAAGTCACAATTCCTATGCATATTTGTATAAAATTGCTTACTTGAATATTTTGGTCTCACACATGGGAGCTTATGCTTACTCTTGAATACATCTAGTTCGACACCATAATGTCCAAAGCCTATATGCATTTACACATATTTTTGTCAACCAAATGGGATTGATAGTTGGCACCATATGAGTTCAACACTTGTCACACATTTGTTCATAGGTAATGTGTTCCATGCATTTTTCACATCTATAAACATATTTTTATTTTCCTAGTTGATATACCCTATGTATATATAGTTATCTTGTACGAGTTATAGGTAGATAAGTTCGTACTAGTAGTTGTTGCATACACTATAATACACACATTTTTTCATGCAATATAATTTCTTGTAAATTAATTTTCTCCTCTTGAATATGCATATACATGCTAGTCTAGAGTCTCTTATTCATATTATACAATTTTTTTAGGTTAATGATTTAATTTGTAGCTTTTTCCTCCAATCCTCTTGGGATTTGGATCAATTTATCATAATGATATTTTTGAGATAATCTACATTCATTATGAAAATTTATTGCAAGTTTTGGTACATTAATGAGTTTTTTTATTAGCACTATATTTTTGAAGGATTTTGATATGACATCATTTCTCATTGAATAATTTTCTGCATGATTGTATAGTTCCTCATAGGTTATGTTCATGTGAATGGGGTTATTTCCTAACTAGTTATTAGTGAGGACCTATTCACATTATTATAAGTTTACTTAGGAGTTAAGTTTCTTACTTGTCAATTTTAGAAGTTAGTTATAATGGGGCCATGTCTCATTATTTACTTTTAGTTATCTAGGAATTTAATAATTCTCTCATGCATTTAATATTTGCATTGAGAATTTAATGCTTGTGTCCTAGGTTGCTATGACAGTTGTCTTATGTGATAGGATTAAGAAACTTGTCATGATCTTGTCTAATCCTATTCCTCACCTTGCCTATATAAGCAAGGATTCATATGTACATTTCATCAATCTAATCAACTCAACTGAGATATTATTCAGTTGTGTAAGTCCACTATATTATTGCAATCTTGAGTATTACATATTGGCCATATCTTGTGCATACATTGTTGTAATTTCATGATCTTTCTTTTCCCTCTTGTGGAAGGTTGTTTATTTTTGTAGATGATCCTAGAGGCTTGAGTCCTTGAGTGACTCAAACATGTTCTATGAGCTATATCTCAACTCCTACATGGTATTAGAGCTTCAGAGTTGCAAAACCCCTTCTCAAATATAAGGGTGATTCAAGCTTGAGCTTTTGCTAGGTATGTATTGGGGAAAAAAAAGGTTCATGGTTACATCTAGAAGGCCCAAAAACCCCCATTTTCATATATAATACTTCATATTTTTGTGCAGGGAAAAAATCAACTTTTTTCATGTGACTATCTTAAATTTGATAGCCAAATGACTGTAAAAAAATAGTGTTAAATTTAACATTTACTCAACCATCAGTATTTAATGTCTTAAATTTGATGGAAAAATGACCATCAATAGGTTGCTCCATTTGGACCCCTTCTCTGTTGGTAGTTTTTATTTTGGAGGAAAACTTCAGAGGCTCATAACTTGGTCATACAAACTCCTTTTTTCGAGCAATTATTTTTTGATTTGGGGTAGAATTTTGCACTCTATGCAGTGGTGCAGTTGGTTTTTTATTTTGGTGCTTGGGTATTTCCAAAATTGTAGATTTTAAGAGTTTTTTTTTAGCCATTCTCATTTTGGGAACTTTTGAGGATCCATTCTCACTCATACAATAACATTTTTGAGTGATTTTTTTGAAAGTGCATAATTTTTCATGTAATTTCTAGTGGTGTGATCAGATTGGTCTAATTATTTATAAAAAAATTACGTTGAGCTTGAGGCCAAATTTGGTAATTTGTATGCACTAAGATCAAGTCCACTTCGCTATTTTTGGCAAGTGGCACCTGTAATCACACTAAGTATAAAGTGCCACAAATAATATTTTCTTGGGGGGTTTCTTTATTGAGTGATTTGGGGGGGGGTCTCTCTCAGTGTATTGCTTTGATTTGTTTTCTTTTGCTCTCTTCAATTTTCATGGATCATTCTAAGGTTCCTTTGTTGATATCATATAACTACTCAACATGGCATCAACATGCATGGAGTATATTAATGAATGAGGGTCAAACTCTATATGTTGAGAATAAGGTACCTAAACCTACTGATGATGAGAAAAATATTAAATTGATGATTGAGCATACCAAAGCTCTTGGATGTATTCATAAAATAGGTTCTCAAGATTTGTTGTTCCAAATTGAATCATGCAATAATTCTCATGAGGCTTGGGACAAATTAAAAACATTAAATGGTTCTACAGATTAAGTTAGAGGCTATCAACTTGATAATGAATTGGCGAGCCTTGATCCTAAGAACTTTAACAACATCTAGGACTACATCATTAGGGTTAATGATCTAAACGAGCAATATAAATAATGTGGTATTGATAAGGGCATTCAATTAGTCTACATTTCATTGAACAAACTTGGTCCTAATTATGCTGCTTTTATTTCTAGCTTTCATACTCAAAGGTTGACTATGGGCTCTACATATACTACACCATCATTTGCATCATTTTATGAGATGTTCATACATGAGAAAAAAAATCTTATCTTGATGGATTTCATCAAGTCTTCTAAATCTCAAGCATTGGTGGATAGTCAGGTGAAAGAATTAGATACTACTGATTAAGAAGTAGAAGTCAAAGAAAAAACCACATTTAGATCAATGAAGGGATAAATCCTCTTCCTCAGATAAAACATCTAAGAAGGAGAAGTTTACTTGTTTGTATTGCAAGAAGCTTGAGCATGATGAACATTCTTGTTATAAGAAGGATCTTGATGAGTTGAAGCATCTTCTCAAAAAAAATCATGTTGATTTTCCTTCTCGAAGGTTTGAGTCACCTTCTTCTTCATCATCTTCAAAATAGTCTAATAAGGGAAAAGGTCATACTGATTTGGCTACTACATCAGAAAATAAATGGAAAGCTCTGTTCTTTTTCAGGTCTAGGATTAGGGAGATGACTTCTAGATTTAGGAGCATCTTATCATATGGCATCTTCACAGTCTATGCTCTCTTCTTTTGAGCCATGCATTATGTCTCCTATTTTGATGGGAAACAATACATACATGAGTGTACTTGGGAAGGGATATATTAGCTTTGGGGAAAAAACCTTCTAGGATGTTCTATGTGTTCCTCGTTTGCTAGGGTTAATGATCTAAGGGAGCAATATAAATCATGTGGTATTGATAAGAAGGAAATTTAATTAGTTTGCAATTCATTAAACAAACTTGGTTTTGATTATGCTGCTTTTGTTTTTAGCTTTCATACTCATAGGTTGACTATGGGCTCTACATATACTACACCATCATTTGCATCATTTTCTGAGATGTTGATACATGAAAAAAAAAATCTTATCTTGATGGGTTTCATCAAGTCTTCTAAATCTCAGGTGTTGGTGGCTAGTTAGGTGAAAGAATTAGATACTACTAATTAAGAAGCAGAAGTCAAAGAAAAAACCACACTTAGATCAACCAAGGGATACATATTCTTCCTTAGATAAATCATCTAAGAAGGAGAAGTCTACTTGTTTGTATTGTAAGAAGCTTGGGCATGATGAAAATTATTGTTACAAGAAGGATCTTGATGAGTTGAAGCATCTTCTAAAAAAGAATTATATTGATTTTCCTTCTAGAATTTTTGAGTCACCTTCTTCTTCATCATCTTCAAAATAGTCTAATAAGGGCAAAGATCATGCTGATTTTGCTACTACATTAGAAAATAAACGGAAATCTCTTTGTTCTTTTTCAGGTCTAGGATCAGGGAGATGACTTCTAGATTTAGGAGCTTCTCATCATATGGCATCTTCATAGTCTATGTTCTCTTCTTTTGAGCCATGCACTATGTCTCCTATTTTGATGGGAAAAAATACATACCTGAGTGTACATGGGAAGGGATCTATTAGCTTTGGGGAAAACATCTTCCAAGATGTTTTGTGTGTTCCTCATTTGACAAACAATCTTATTTCCATATATTAGATTACACATGGAGGAGATGGGAGGACTGTGGAGTTCATTCCTGATTTAGTTATCATTCGAGACTTGGAGAGTAGAGATATTATTGCTACTGGGATAGTTGATCATTTATATTAGTTGTATACCTTTGTAAATTTTTCTTCTAATGGTGACATTGTTCCTTTGGATATTAATCACACTTCTAGTGTGAACCATGATTTAGAGGAGACATTTTGCTTCTTGAAGTTGGGTGTTCTCACATCCGATCCTATTCTTGAGACTTGCATTTCATCTCCTCCATCTTCTATTGCATTTCATGATGCTTATATTGGCATAGGTTTGGACTCTTATAAATTAGTACAACAAGATATACATCATCTTCTAACTACATCCACTTGGGATGCATACTTGATAAAAATTAGTGGGTTTTTTGGTGAGTCTCATATTTCAAATTTGGGAGACACCATTGATTTCATACATCTTTTTGATGGAGACAATTATTCTTCAGTTGTTGTGAGTGAATTATCTTACCCTCTTGTTCATTCTCTACATAATCATGCTTTGCATTTTGATATGAGTGTGGATACTTTTAGAAAAAATTTAGAGGAGGCTTCTTTAGAGGAGGTTTCTTTATCTTTGGAGTGTTTTCAATATTCATCCTTAGATTAATTTCTTTAGCTGTGTGACTTAGAAAGCTTGTTTAGAGTGTGCCAGCTTTCAAAATCAGCATGGATACACTTAAGCATAGTTCAAAGACATCATCTATCATTCTTCTTCCCTCATGTTATTTTTTGGAATGGGAAGACATCTTGCATGTCATCATGGTTTTGTTTCTTCCTAAGGGGAGGAATGTTGTTCGATAAGATCAGATCATCTTCAACATTCAATCCTGAGCTTCTACTATTGTAGGAGACTCACCATTGGGGGGGGGGCTACATGGTCTCTCTTCTTCTCTCTTATGAGGGATATTTTTCCTCAAATGGGGCTTTGTCCCTCTCATGCATAATTGATAATATTTTTTATTTCATCTCTCTTTTGGGGAGGAGTTTTTTCCCATTGGGTTTTCTAATTTTCTCCATTTTTGAGAGATTTCTTCGCATTGCACTTGTACATGGGTACTTGAAATGGCTTCATAGTCAAGACCCATATTTGCATCATTTGCATAATAACTAAACTTCATAAGTTGCACTTATGGGGGTTGTTCGTGTGAATGGGGTTATTTCCTAGCTAGTTATTAGTGAGGACTTATTCACATTATTATAAGTTTACTTAGGAGTTAAGTTTCCTAGTTGCCATTATGAATGCAACTTTTTACTTGTGCTAAACATGAAAAAACACACAAGAATTAGTCATATTAGCATATACAAATCATATTCCCTATGAAATACTTGAAATCACAAAGCATGAAACAAACACTATAAGAACATGAAAGAGCATGAAATATGTGAATGAAACTAAACTAAGTAACCCAAAACCTCATCCCATAGGGGGATTGGTGCCAATTTGATGTGGAAAGTGGATCTTTCCCAATCCCTTAGTGGACAAGCTCCATGATTTGTGGATAAGTACAGTGATGATTTTGATGCCAAATGGTGATAAATTTAAGCCAAAATGATGAAGAAAGCATGTGATTGTGGATGAAAATGTGTAGCATAACCTTGCACGAGATGATGGATCCATTCTTCATAAGATAAACTTCTATTATAGGAATCAAGGGTTGGAAGAAGAGGTGAAATTAGGAAATGTGAGACTAAAATGAGGATCAATAGCCTTGTGACAAGTGTCACAAGGCTAAGAGAAGCAATAGGGATATGTTCGCACACAAGTGTGTGCACATCTTGGGAGAAGAGATGTAAGGAGTTAAGTCAAGGTGGCTTGTGTAGAGGGATGTAAGAGACCATTTAAATAATGTGGGTGAGAATGTAAGAGACAAGATGTCATGTGAGAGGACATTTAAAGCCTTTTGTAAGAGAAAGGCGACTCTTGTAAGAGCATTAAAGGAATTTGTAAGAGGATTTTAATATTTGGGAGGAAAAGTCAAATGGAGGAGTTATTGAGAGAATATTCTAAGAGAATATCCTTTTGTGAGGGTAAATAGCCCATTTAATTAATTTGAAGAAATTAATTTCATGTGCAAGTGGGGTTAATAAACCATAGGTTTATTTAACCTTGGTGGGGTTAAAAGCTAGAGGATTGGCTAATGAAGATTAGTAGGTGGTTTAAGGTTAATTAATCCAAAATTAATTAATATTAGGTGGGTTAGGGATTTAGAATAATATGACATTTAATTAAAAAAATAGATTTATTTAATCAAATGAGAAGACATGGGGGTTTTAATTAAATGATTTGCATTATTAATTAAATGGGATGAAAATTAGTAAGAAAGGGGGTTAATTAATCTAATAAAATTAATTATTTGATTAATAGGAGAAAATGATGAATTTAATTAAATAATATAGATTATTTAATTGCATAGCCAACAAAAAAGTGATTTATGATTTATGATGTTAATAATCAGATTCAGATGAGTAATACCAATCAAGACTATTTAAGTGTCTATATTTTTCCCCTCTTTGATGTGAGGTACCTATTACATTAGTTCAAAGATTGACGCCCTTTAGGATCAACGCTGCTGCGAAGGTCAAAATTCATTTTTAAATTTTTTTTTGGATGCCCCACTATTGCCCCAACATAAGGAATTACACTGCTACATTGCTCCCTTAAGAGATCGAGTGAACAAATTCATTTTTTAGGTTGAGCTCACGACAAAGATTTAACAAAGGTTTAGCTATAGAAAATAGGCTATAGGGTGTGAAAACAGGCTCAAGACACTAAAAAATGCTCAAAATAGGCTCCATGGCTCAAGCTTTGGTGAACAAGATCAAAAATCCCAATTTCCCACCTCAATTAGGGAAAAAAACCCTAATTTCCATGCTTAAATATGAGAGGAGGGGTCATTTTCAAGTCATTTACACATTCATACTTAGAGATTTCTTGAACTTTTTTCTTTGACCCTCTGAAAAAATGGCTCACTATGTGCTTCCACGATGTATCATTGACCAAGTTGGAGAGTACAAGAGGCCTCCATGTGTAGGACCCCCAGTATGCAAATCAAAACTTTCCTTGTACTTCGCTTTTTTCATGCATTTATTAGGCATTAAAGTTAGGTAATGTCTGGAATCACCTTATTGCGACACTTTTAGGATTTTTGGTGACACTTTTGTTAATTTTGGTGAAGCTATTGCATATAGCAACACATCTTTGGATTTAAGTTTAGGGTTTCATTTTAGTTTTAGTGATGCAATTGCACTTAGAATTGTGTATTAGGATTTGGATTTGGCGACATAGGCTAATTTTAGTGACACATATGCATATAGCAATGCTTCTTAGGATTTAAATATGTCGACGCACCAAATGTTGATGCGTAATTTTTTTTTAGAAACGTCGATTAAAATGGTGACATGTTTTCTATAAGGTTATGGTGACACTATTGAAAATAGCAGCACAATTGCTAATTGGGATTTCAAAAACTCAAAATTTTGTCAATTTTCAAGAAAATTTTGACATTGTTCACTTCATGCATGCAAGAGGTTATCTAACCACTCATGTCTCGTGAGAATTAGCTAGGGCTTCTTGAGGAGCTAGAGGATTTTGACATTATTTAGTAGGAGCACCTTGGGCAGATCGGGCTCTAGTTCATAGCATATATGCCCGAGATTTGGAATCATCTAGCTATGATGATGACACTAGTTGAGCGATGGCATAGTGATGCATCCCATTCCACCTCCCCACCAGCAAGGATATAGTTATGCTGGAGGACGTGTGGAGGATACAACTTCCCATCCATGGGGAGTGAGTGATTTATGATACAGACTTTGGGGTGGATTCCTACCACCAGGTCCTATGGAAAAATGAGCTTATGCTAGCGAGCTCATAGATAGGCTTGGAGATGTACCAAGTATGAGTATCTACATTTATATTAGTGGTTATAGTGCTGATTTTTAGGATCGTGGCACTAGATTAGCGAGGGAGAGGATTTAGTCCTGGCTAGGGATTGGAATGGCATGGTATCGGGTACCGAGTAACCATGTTGAGTTAAAGTTAAATGTTTAAGTTTTCCCAAGGGTCTGAAGGTTCAATAACCCAATTAAAAGAGGATAATTACATGAGAATATGATTTTAAAAGCGTGATATTTATGATGTGTTTAAAATGATGATTTATTAATGATGGTTTTGTTTTCATGAGAGTTTTATGAATATTTTAAAAGTGATTTAATGTGTGGAATTTGTGCTTGCAGGAGAAGCAGATTGTGATGCAAAATTCGGGTATGGACTGTTAGGAAAACTTAGGTTGTAGGAAAATATGATGGTGTTACCAGGTTCAGCAGTATGCTCAAGAAGCTCATGCGAGGAAAAAGTTTGTTGTGCAGAAGTATTGAGTACCGAGAAACCAAAAGCCTTGGTATTACACATGACGAAGGAGTGTTCTCAGCCCTCGAGTTATTTGATTCCAGGAGCATTTTGTAGAAGTCAAAATCTGAATGTAGGAACAAATGGTAGACATAATCATTCTGAATGTATGGGAAGTTCCTACATATTGCTTGGTAGGTTTGTTTGGTTCGAAGATGGAACCTTGATAGGTAAAAGATGTAAAGCCTAAAATATAACAAGTGTTGAGGAAGGTTGACATCCATCGACTTCGTAACAATTCTCCTACCAATTATCATATTCCACATGTCTTGTTGTGATTCATCCCTTGGATTTCCTCTCATGTATTTGTCTTATCTTCCCCGTGTCTTGTTCTTATAAAAGGCCATGAGATGTTTCATTTTAAGTTAAGTTCAAAATTTGTGGATGTTGGAAGAGCCAAAACTTCTTTAAGCTTAGTTCTTTTTTCCTATTTTTTGAATCATTCTAGATTAAAAACTTGTATGCACATAAAAGCTAATCAATATCAAAGCTAATTTGAAAGATATAGTTTGGTATGAAATCTTTTTTAGCTGGCTATTTGTTGAGCTGGACAAGACTATATGCTGCATCATTTAAGGGTGCATACAAAACCTGCCCAGTGTCCAAATAAACCTCCATTTCTTTAAAATATTGCATCATTCTATGCCTAGCTGTGAAGCAATCTAGTGAAGTATAGAGTGGTTTGATTTGATTTGGTTAATTCTTGGGGCATGCATGGATAATACCTGGGAGAAATTTTACTTTTCAAGTATTTTTGATGCTTTATTTTAGAATAGATGTTACATTTAAGAAAATGTTGCAAAAAAGAGAAAAATGAAAGAAAATTTTATTGCAAATCTTTCATTTCCATTAAATTGTTGAATACTTAAAGCTAAATTTACTTAAGTGATAGAAAATTTGTTTGAAATTCATGAAATGTTATTGCAAATTTGTTTATTTCATGAAATTTTATGATGATTAGACCAAGAATATCTTTTATTGATCCTTATGATTCCTTTGAAAACTAGAAGTAACCATTCACTCCTCGTGATTAATAACATTATCACAACGAACCCTGATTCAAACCTAGTATGGTCAATGATGAGGTAAAAATAACCTCATCATGATAATACCATAAATACCTGGTTCATACATGCAAATCTCTATCCTTTGCCAATTAATTAAATTTTAGAGAAATAATTGCTTAATTTTAGTGAGAACTTGTATAAACTTTAATTCTTTTGATTTCTTAAAGTAATTTTCCAATATAGATTTAATGGGTTTTTTTATGTGTTTTGTAGATAACAATCAGTCAATCAAAGTTATAGATTGAAGCATCCAACTGGCATGTGCTCTAGAATAGTTAGAAGATATATGCTGGAAATATGCTCTGGAACTTTAGGGTGATGGACCGAAGATGTAGCTGTTTTTAAAGTTCTTATTTTTGTTATCCTTTGAATTAAAGACTTTATGGCTCGACTTGAGCCTCTTAAATACTGTGTAATGGGATTAAAGATATACGAGTTATCCATAGATCTGTTTTAGATGTTTTCAATGGTTATCTATACCATCTGCAATATAGGATGTAGTTACAGTTTCTCTATAAAAGATACGATCTTTAGAAGAGATATAGTGAAAAGTAACGTTATACTGTCAGAATTTTTCCAAGGTTTATGAATAAAGAGATTGTTATCTAAAATTATGAGTTATGAGTCTCAAATGATAACTATGATTGATAGAAGTGTTTCTGAAATAGCTGTGAATGTGAGTTGAGAATGAATGTGTTAACCCATGAGCTGGCCACTCGACAGGAGTAGATAAGTGTTCTCTTTTATTATAATGTTGTTTTGTAGAGAGTCATTAAGTTTACTGTTATGAAATTTTAGTTCTGAAGTATCTGTTATCTTTTCACTTTCGTAGTTTCTATTATTCACTGTTAGAATCTTTATTGTTAAGAAAATGTTTTATGGATTGCGATAAATTTTTCTGCTTTTATAATTTTTTAGTTTCTTAGTTTAGTCATTTATGTGCTTTTCAATTTAGTTATTATGCTTTCTAAATTAGTTTATTTACGCTTCCAGTTCAATAATTTTCTGTTTTCTTAGGAATAAATTACTTTACATTTTTATAAGTTAAACAGTTTGAAGATAAAATTAATCTTAAGTTGTTCTCAAAAGTTAGGAAACCTGAGGGAGATACTCCAGACCTCTTCTATTGTAGATTGCCTTGAACACTACCCGATCAACAAATTGAATATTCTATTTTAAAGTAATGGGACCTAACAACAACCTATCACTTTTTGGCGCCGTTGCTGGGGACCCCTTAGCTTCTTTTGCTTAAGTGTTAATAAAAGACGCCTAGAATACCTCTTTTAGGCCAAAAATACTATCTATGGCTTCCTTTTGAGCATGGTTAGGAAAAAAGGCCCTCACAAATGATTTATACCAAAGACCCCCCCAAAATACGTCCTAGTTATACACAAGGAGGCCCATGGCTTAGAAGACCATTCCGCTGACGAATTACTTGAGCCTAACCCACCCGAGGCTTTCCACTATCTCCTAGAAGATCATCTTGTAGTGCAACCTATTATCGAGGAAATTATTGTCGAGGAGCATATTCCTCTAAACATCATGGGAGATCAGAGGGCAGAAGCTAACCGTAATGATGCCAACCATAATAATAATCATCCTCCACTACCTATAATGTTCACTTATCCTATTGCTCTGGATGCAAATGATGATACAACGATGAAAAAAATCTCTCTATCTTTCCTTCCAACCTTTCGTGGTTTATCTTCGGAAGACCCAGACCAATTTCTCTTTGAATTTAAGGTCCTTTGTCAAACCTATGACTATAAAATGACAACCAAAAACTGAAGTTGTTTCCTTCTACCTTGAAGGATTTAGCCATGCGTTGGTTTATGGGACTACCATCTGGAGGTATTACAACTTGGGAAGAAATGGAGACTATGTTCTTGAATAACTATCAGAGTTATTGTAGGGTGAGTGATTGTAAGGAAGAGCCATTTAAACTTTGACAAAATGAGGATGAGAGTCTAGAGGACTACTTAGATATGTTTCTTTTCTTATCTAAATGATGTGGGGAAATAGCCATTAGTGTTTAGATTCTCAAGACTATATTTCTCAAAGGACTCGATGATGATGCAGGAAGAAGTCTTGATTAATGGGAAAAGGTGATGTGCCTTAGTTAAACCTTGAAGACATATGTGATTTGTGTCACAATTTTTCATGTACTCATGGAGGAATCCAAAAAAAAAAAATTTTCAAAGGGAATAACGAGATAGGTAAACTCCGAGAAGAAATAGAAAATCTTAAGACAAACATACTTGTCCAATTGAACACTACGTTAGATGGTATACAAGCAAAGACACATAACCCTAAGACTTTGTCAATCTATTGTCCTAGGTGTCGAAATAAACATCTTTTATGAGAGTACCCTTTAGACAAGGTCAATGTTTGTCAACTTTGTGAGAAAATCCACCCTACCAATCAATGTGAGCTTCTTACTGATCTCAAGAATACTAAGAAAAAAATTGCTCAGGTTGATGAAGAAATAAATGTGCTAAATCAATGCCAGGGAGGTAATTTTTCTTATGGGTAGAATTCCAATCCTGCATGGAGACCCCAGAATAACTGGGCTGGTAATCAATGACCTCCATCTTGGAATCAACCCTATCCTCTACAACCTACTTGGGGAACTCCTTATTGGGGATCTCCTGAATGGGAAAGTCAATCATGGGGAACTTAGTAGTGGCCAAACTAGTCACAACAACAATGGTACCCACAGCACATTGCTCCCCAATGGAATCAAGGAAAAAATCAATTTTATATTGGTCCTAGGAGGAATCAACAATAGAATTTGTTATCAACGCCTCAGAATCTTCCTTAGACTAAGCAAGTAAATCAACCTCAACTTCCAGCACAACCACTTCCCAATCCAAAGAACAATAGAAAAAATACTTCGATATATACTACTGAGCAAGATAATGTCATAGGAGTTAATGCAATTCATTGTGGAAATGTTTAGTTACGTTTCGGTAGGACACTTCAATCACCCACTATTGAGGAAGTAGTGGACAAACCTATTTCTCAAAATTTTGAGATAGATACTACACTACCTGCGAATATTACTAAGTTTTTAGCTGTAGGCACTTCTAATTTACCTCGGGAGGAGGGAGGTCAGTCTTTAACTGAGTTTAGAAAAGATATCCCTTCAAAGGAGAAAACTCAAGCACCATTTCCAGAGCGTCTGAAATCAACAATTCTAAAAGATACTCTAGAAATGACATTAGATTTTGAAACTGCATTAATTCAGGAAATTAAACAATTGCAAATAAAGGTTCCTTTGCTATAGGAAATAAAGGAAATTCTTGAGTTAAATCAGTTGATTAAACAACTGTGTATTAGAACTCCAGGAAGGAAACCAAAGAAAATAAACACTGTGCACATTGATGGTTATCTAGCTGAATCTTTGTCTGGAAATGCTGTTGCTCCAAAATGTGATGATCCTGGGAGTCCACTAATTACTATTACAATTAATGAGGTAGCAATACCTAATGCATTGGTGGATTTGGGAGCAACTATTAATGTAATGATGGTGGATGTAATGGAGAAATTAAGTCTTACTGATCTAAGTCCTACAACTATAGTCTTGCAGGTGGAAAATTAGTCTATAGCCATTCTGAAAGGTGTTATAAAAAATGTTCTTGTTAAAGTTGATGGATGGGAATATCCAGTTGACTTTCAAATAATCCAATCGCTTACACCTAAAGATAGTTATCCAATAATTTTGGGAAGACCATGGTTGGCTACTGTTGCTGCTAAAATTGGTTGTCAAGAAGGAGGTATGACCATTTCGCATGGTCCATCTAGTAAACATTTATTTTTATATCCTCTTGCTAAACCTACTGAATATAATAAAGTCTGGGTTGATGAACCAGAAGAATTTAGTGGGCAAGAAAGTTTGGCCTCCTTGGCCATGTTAGTGATAAAACAACATGGAGAGGAATTAGAGGATGAGTTAGTAAATGAGGTTGCACACTTGGCTATAGGTTCAAGTGAAGAAGTGATAGAGGATGTACCAGAAATTTTGGGACAACCGATTGATATAAGTGGGATGAAACAAAATTATGTTACCATGGGGATGCCTTGTCCCTTGGCTAATATGATTCCTAGAATGAGTTATTTATTTGATGATATTACAAGATTTCACTGACTTATACCTCATAGTTGTCCTCTCAACACTTTGTTACAACCAATACATACTCTCACTTTGGCCTATCCAGGAACAAAAACAATTATGTTGTTACCAAGAAAAACTGTGAATGCCAATAGTTGGTTGACATAAATACAAGAGGATAAATTATTTAATGTGCTGATAAAAAGGTCTAAAGATTTTTCCTGGGACTATATAGACATGAGAGGGATTCATCCAAGTGTTTGTACTCATCACATTTATACTAATCCTAATATAAGACCCGTTCGTCAACCACAGAGGAGACTCAATACCACATTAAAGGATCTTGTCAAAATAGAGATTGAGAAAATCCTCTGTGCAGGATTCATTTATCCTATCTCAGATAGTAAGTGGGTGTCACCTATGGTAGTTGTACCAAAAAAAAATGGCAAGTGGAGAATTTGCGTGGATTATAGAGAACTTAATAAAGCCACCTTTAGAGATTATTTTCCCTTACCATTCGTTGACCAGGTTTTGGACAATTTGGTTGGGAGGAAATATTTTTCTTTCTTAGATGGATTTAGTGGTTACAACCAAATTCAGGTAGCACCAGAAGACCAAGATAAGACAACATTTACTTTTCCTTGGGGTAGATATGCATACCGAGTTCTTCCTTTTAGACTTTGTAATGCTCCAGCTACTTTTTAGAGGGCCATTTTGGCTATATTTGCAGCACTTGTCAATGATTGTGTAGAGGTTTATATGGATGATTTCACAGTATATGGGTCAACCTATGATGAAGCTCTTCAAAACCTGGATAGGGTTTTGGAGGTTTGTGAGGAAAATCGACTATCCCTTAGCCATGAAAAGTGTTTAATAATGGTGGAACAAGGAATAGTCTTAGGCCATCACATTTCCTCAGAAGGAATAAAAGTTGATCCTAAAAAAATTGAAGTCATACAATAATTGACTGTACCTCAAACACAAATAGATGTTCAAAGTTTTCTTGGACATGCTGGATATTATAGAAGGTTCATAGAAAGCTTCAGTAAGATATCAACTCCTATTTTTTTCCTCATCCAAAAAGATGTGGAGTTTAATTGGACGTCTGAGTGTCAACAATCATTTGAAATGATAAAAGAAAAGCTTGTCTCTGCTCCTGTACTACGTGGACCAAATTGGAGTCTTCCCTTTCACATTTATGTTGATGCTTCAGATGATGCAATTGGTGCAGTATTAGGGCAAGAAGATGAGGATGGGGGTAAATATGCCATATATTTTATCAGCAAAAACCTAATGTCTGTTGAGAGAAACTACACGACAACAAAAAATGAATTCTTAGCGATGGTTCATGCCATCAAAAGGTTTTGTCATTATATTATAGGATATAAAGTTATAGTTTATACAAATCACTCAGCTGTAAAGTATTTAATGAATAAACCTATCATTAATGGTCGAATAATGAGATGGTTACTACTTCTTCAAGAGTTCAATGTGACAATACTTGACAAGCCAGGGAAATTTAATGAGGTGGTAGATTTTTTATCTCGAATCAAACAAGAAGAGGGTGATCAAGCACCTGTACAAGATGAGTTGCTAGATAAAAAATTGTTTGCTATCTCTATAAAGGTTCCTTGGTTTGCTGATATTGCCAACTATTTAGCTACTTCTGAAGTACCTCCTGAATTTACATCAAAACAAAGGAAGAGACTTATTCAAGAGTGTGCACCATTTAAATGGATTAATGGGATTTTATTTCATTGTGGACCTAATATGGTTTTGAGAAGATGTGTCAGGGCTAATGAAACTTATAGTATTCTGAGGGCTTGTCATGATGATCCTTCAGGGGGTCATTATTCTGCAAAAAGAACTTCTCATAAAATTTTAGGTGTTGGATATTATTGGCCTTCAATGCATAAAGATATTAAAAATTATGTTCGTCATTGTGATGAATGTCAAAGAGTTGGAAGACCAACTGCTTCGACAAAAATGCCTTTGTAGCCTCAGGTAACTTTGGAACCATTCAAAAAATGGGGGTTAGATTTTATCGGCCCCATAGATCCTTCCTCTCAAGGGAAATAATATATATTAGTTTGTACTGATTATTTGATGAAATGGGAAGAAGTTCAAGCTTTACGAGTTGCTAGAGAAGAGCAAGTTGCTGATTTTCTCTATAACAAAAAAATTCTTTGATTTGGAGGCCCCTGAACTATCATTACAGATCAGGGACCCCAATTTATGTCTAAAGTTCTCCTAGCATTTATGGACCATTTTTCAGGTGAGCCATAAGAAGTCATCCCCTTATCACCCTCAAGCAAATGGTCAAGTAGAGGTGACTAATAGGGAGTTAGAAAACATATTGACAAAAACTGTCCCTTCAGGAAGAAGAGATTGGGCTAGGAAATTGCCTGAAGCTGTTTAGGCGTACAATACAACATGGAAATCTAAAACTGGATTCAGTCCCTATGAGCTTGTTTTTGGAAAGAAACCTCTTCTTCCCAATGAATTTGAACTTCAGACCCTACGTACAACTATGGAGTTGGGTCTAGATTTGAAACGAGCTCAAATAGAACAAGTTTTACAATTGAATGAGTTGGATGAGCTTCATTTGGATGTTTTTCATCAAACAAAATTAGTTCAACATCAACGAAAAGTTTGGCATGACAAATATATTAAAGAGAGAAAATTTCATAATGGTGACTGGGCTTTGCTATTCGATTCAAGATATAAAGACTATAAAGGAAAAATCAGAACTCATTGGCTGGGGCCATATGAAATCTCTAAGGTTTTCTCGAATGACACAGTTCAGTTAAAACCTATTGATGGTGATTTACGAACTCTCTTAGTTAATGGTCATCGTCTATGTATTTACCATAAACCAGTTAATAAAGAAGAATTTACAAAGTTGGTAGAAATGCAAGGAGAGATCCAATGCATTGACTCTGCCAAGGCAGAGTCTATTTGATTTAATGTTTAATTGTTATCTAAACAATAAAAAAATAAAAATAAATTTTTTTTTTTTTGAAAATTGATGAAAAATTGTAATAAAAAGACATGTACCCAATTTGTTTTCAAAGCATTTTTTTAAAATAAATTTTCAAACTTAACACGTGTTTTCATTTTGTAGGACCTCTCATAAAGGAATAACAACTTATGTAGCACCATTCCAAGATGCTCCAGAACTTGATCATTCAGCTGGCCAGTGCTCTGGAACTTGACGGTCTGAATGCTCGATGCTCTGGAACCCGCTCTTCAGCCTACCATGTTGGAAGGATGTTCTTGTGGAATAATATAACTCCTAAAGTTTGAGTTAAGTGGTGTTTGTTATCTTCTTCTCTCCAGTTGCTGCTCTGGCTGCATCTTTCGACGATGCTCCAGAACTTTTATCTAGTTGCTCCTCCGACTGCATCTTTCAACGATGCTTCAAAAATTTCATCTGGTTGCTGCTTTGGTTGCATCTTTCGATGATGCTCCAGAACTTTCATCTAGTTGCTACTCTGGTTGCATCTTTTGACGATGCTCCAAAACTTTCATCTAGTTGCTGCTCCGGCTGCATCTTTCGATGATGCTCCAAAACTTTCCTTTAGTTGTTGCTTTAGATGCATCTTTTGACGATGCTCCAGAACTTTCATTCGGTTACCGTTTTGGCTGCATCTTTCAGCGATGCTCCGGAACTTATTCATTTTCCAAGCTCCTAATGTATGCCTTACGCGTGCTTCAAAACTTTATCCATTTTCTTTGTTTGAATGCATGCTTTATGCGTGCTTCATAACTTATCTATTTTTCATTTCACCAACTCATTTCTAGAAAAAATTTCAAATTTTTTTTGATGCTTTGATTATCGTACATTGGTACACGTGCCTTATTTTTCCATTATAAATAAAAGCCATCATAATAGCCTATCTTCATTAACGACTTCATCATCCATGAGCTTCCTCATTCATGTCATAATAATGATACCGTCACCTCAACCAATACCCTTGCATGATCCTGTCAAATTGGTAGAGGTATAAGATCTTCAAGCGATCATGGAATGGAAGTAAGTACAAATTTTTGCTTTAAATAAGTAGTTATTTTTGAATAAAATATGATTGATTGGCAAGAGTTTCCTTTCCCAATTTAGTAAATTGAGCCACTTGGTGATTAAATGTTAAGTACACTACTCTTTTTGTGGCCTTTCATGCAAATTGAAATTATTACATAGCAAGCTCCAAGCAAGAGTAGAGTAAATGATTGCAGTCTGATCATATTATAAAAAAAATAGTAGTGCACAAGTATTTGTTATTATTGAATTTTTCACTAGGGTGGTAAGCAAGAGAGAGAAAAAAATGGGTGGTATAGAGAAGAAATTTGAGCCGACTTCTGCAGAAAAGTTGTTGGGGTTAAGTAACATCTCTCGGCTATTTGAAGAAGTGGGTTGGTTGGATTTTGTCAGGAAGTTTGAAGGGTATAATGAAAAGCTGGTGAATGCATTTGTGGAAAACTACTCCAATGGTCAGGTGATTCTACATGGGAAGCGTTTCAAGGTGAGTTCAAAAATTATCTCTTCTATTTCAGGGTTAGAATATTCTGGCATTAAAATATCTGAAACAACACAAACCACATATCAGAAATTATCAGAATTGTTTCTTAGACAAGGAGATCCTCAACCCATGATAGTTGTCAGTACTAGGGGACAAAATAAGGGGTTTTAGTGAGCTTCTATCTTAGAACTCTAGGGTACTGCTGTCGTGTGGATTATTAGATATTTTACTCATGAAGGTCAACTCACTACTGTGGTAGGACCAACATTCTGCATGTTAACACATTTGCGGCATGGGAAGGAAAACCCTGCTCTAAGGGTTAATTTGTCTCATTTCTTGAATAATTCTATTAATTCTTCAATAAAGAGATACAAAATTGGTTCAGGGCCATTAAAACATCATGGGTTAATTCAATTTATTTGTAAATATCATTTTTGTAAGAAACCTAAAAGCAAATGGGAAATTTTTTCGGGGAAGTTTGATATGCCTACATCAGGAAGGAAGTTAGAATCAGAAGAATCTTCAAAACAAGTTGCTTCACCTTTCAGAGAAACTTCCCCCGAAGACCCTAAGGCTCCTGAACCCCAAATTCCTACCATAGTTGGTGAGGAAGTGCCAGAATTTAGAAATGATGAGTTTGAAACTCTAGCCTAGATAGAAGATGTAGAGATAGTGAATCCAAATGTGGATACTCACCCTGTTAAGAAGAGGAAAAGAAGAACTATTCTTCGAAATGATCCAACTATTTTAAATTATCAAGATACTCCTCCTTTAAGGTGAAGTAAAAGATTATCCTCTGGATCTACAAAAACCCCAGTACAGAGTAAAGAGAATAGGTCAAAATCGAAAAAGCAAAAGAAAAACTTGGAAACTAAGGAGTCAATTCATTAATCCTCAGAAAAAGAAATGTCTGTTGAAGAAGTACATTTTCACTTGGTGTTTGAAGAAGAAGTTGTAGAACAAGAAAAATAGGAAATAGAAAGGGGACAATCTCCACTTCCTATGGAGATTGATGACAATATGTTAGGAAAATTGTCTCCAATTATTAATAAAGCTATTGAAATTGTTGAAACTGAAAACATTAACATAAAATTGGAAAAATTGAAATTAGAGATAGAAGAGTTAAGAATTCAGCTGCATGAAAATAAGGAAAAGATGGAATTACAACAAGAGGAAATAATGGTGTATAAGACTATAATAAATACAAGGGATCAAGAAATTCAAGATTTAAAGTTGGAAATGCAAGGAAAAGATACATCTATTAGTAAGCTGCAAATACAAATTCAAAATTGTGATAAGGAAAATAGGATACACAGGGATGGATTTAATAAATAAATTCAAAATTTAAAAGGAAATTTTATGCTCATGTTTTCAACCTTTGAAGAGGAAAAGAAAAGGCAGAAAGCATAATTAAATGCTTCTCTTAGTAAGATTATAGAATTAGAGCAGGACTTGCATGAAAGCACAAATAAACCAAAGATGGAATCCAGAGAAGTTCAAACTGAGCCAACGGTAATTGAATGGTTCCAAATTCAAATTCCTCCATTATTAATGAAATGGATGGAACAGTGCTATTTCCGAAGGAATGCACAAGTTGAGAATAATAGATTGAACACGGAAATGGTGTTATTAAGAGAAGCATTTCATAAAGCATATAAGGGGAAACAAGATGCATGTCAAATAGCTGAATTTCTTTAATCCTGTAGGAGACCATCCAGATTGTATTCCATGTTTTTGAATGAACAATGTTTTAGATGGAAATTGCTTAGAATTTACAATGATCAGCCTTATGAACCTAATGATAAAGAATTTGTTAAAACATTTGTAGACTCAAAGCCTGAGGAGAAAGATATGCTCTGTGAATTCTTTACCCATGATCTTTTGTTAGAAAAGCATACTGATTTCTTTGTTAATCTTTTTGTGGGGGAAGTGCAATTAAGATCTCTATTGTCTACTATGTGGAATCAAATCCATTGGAAAGAATGTAATAAAGAATATGTTCAAGCAAGAGAAAAGTATAGGACTTCAAATGAGATCTCCAAATAGTAGACCAACAACTTTTAAAAAGACATTTGTAGCTCTTTTGTCTAGATGAGAAAATGAAGGAAAGGTATGATGATAGCCTTCGAGTTTGTTATAATCATTTCATAGAACAGGGGAAAAAATTGGTTGGCAGGGCTTGGCATGCATGTGAAGAGAGATACACTCCACTACCTATATATCTAAAGAAAAGAGAAGTGATCTCTCCTCTTCATATTAGATGGTCCTTCAGAAGAGAAAATGACTTGGCCAAAATTTTAGGAGATCTTAGAACAAAATGGATAGGAATGAGGTACATACCTCCTTTACTGCTATATTTAGCCCCTACTTTTCATATTAATATAGATCAGGATGACAAAATTTTCAATGAATGGAAACGAGGAGTTGCTTTTCATGGAGGCTTCCATAATTCCCCTATAAACTTTGATGGCACAACAAAAGATTTGTATGATATCAGTGCAAAATATGAAGAAGGGAGTAGAGGGTAGAGTTATAATCAGGGGATAGGAGGACCTGCCAAGAACTAGGAAGGGGAGGAAATGATGAGGTAAAAATAATCTCATCATGATAATACCGTAAAGACCTGGTTCATACATGTAAATCTCTATCCTCTGCCAATTAATTAAATTTTAGGAGAAATAATTGCTTAATTTTAGTGAGAACTTGTATAAACTTTATTTCTTTTGATTTCTTAAAGTAATTTTCCAATACAGATTTAATGGGTTGTTTTAAGTGTTTTGTAGATAATAATCGATCAATCAAAGTTACAGATTGAAGCATCCAGCTGGCACGTGCTCCAGAATAGTTAGAAGATATATGCTAGAAATATGCTTCAGAACTTTATGGTGATGGACCGAAGATGTAGTTGTTATTTCTGTTATCCTTTGAATTAAAGACTTTATGGCTTGACTTGAGCCTCTTAAATACTATGTAATGGGATTAAAGATATATGAGTTATCCGTAGATTTGTTCTAGATATTTTCAATGGTTATCCATACTATCTGAAATATAGGATGTAGTTACAGTTTCTCTATAAAAGATACGATCTTTAGAAGTAAGATATACAGTGAAAAGTAACGTTATACTATCATAATGTTTCCAAGGTTTATGAATAAAGAGATTGTTATCTAAAATTCTGAGTTGAGTCACGGATGATAACTATGATTGATAGAAGTGTTTCTGAAATAGCTGTGAATGTGAGCTGAGAATGAATGTGTTAACCCATGAGCTGGCCACTCAACAGGAGTAGATAAGTGTTCTCTTTTATTATAATGTTGTTCTGTAGAGAGTCATTAAGTTTACTGTTATGAAATTTTAGTTCTGAAGTATTTGTTATCTTTTCACTTCCGTAGTTTCTGTTATTCATTGTTAGAATCTTTATTGTTAAGAAAATGTTTTATGGATTGCTATAAGTTTTTCTGCTTTTATAATTTTTCAGTTTCTTAGTTTAGTCATTTATGTGCTTTTCAATTTAGTTATTATGCTTTCTAAATTAGTTTATTTATGCTTCCAGTTCAAGCATTTTCTATTTTCTTAGGAATAAATTACTTTACAATTTTATAAGTTAAACAGTTTGAAGATAGAATTAATCTTAAGTTGTTCTCAAAAGTTAGGAAACCTGAGGGAGATACTTTAGACCTCTTCTATTGCAGATTGCCTTGAACACTACCCGGTCGACAAATTGAATATTATATTCTAAAGTAATGGGACCTAATGACAACCTATCAGTCAAGACCTGACATAAACAAGTCTTGGGATTAAGCTAAGTCAACCTAAGATTTAGGTTGTCCTAGTTTAGTCTTTCAAGTAAAGATAAGCTCCCACAGTTTATCTTTGAGGATTTATCTCCACTATTGGTGTGTGACTAACATCGTGATCAACATAACCCTTTGTTGTGTTTTCATTGATACCAACAATGTTTCTTGTCAATTATGATTGATTCAATAAAATGGTTTTTGTGTAATCTTGATTCGGTAATTTGGTCTGAATTCACTCATTTTTTAAGATTGACTTTTGCGGTTATAGTATGTTTCTTGGGACTACTCAATACATCTAAATTCAAGGTTTTAACAATTTTGTTTAATCTGGCTGAAAGTTATATATGACAAAAATTCAGCAAACCATATTCTAGCTTATACATTACAAGATGATAAGTGTTATTTGGTCCGCATTCCTCTGGTGTTTTGTTTCAGACTTTACAATTTTGGGAAATGATTTATAAGTGTCATCTCTACACATATTGCAGATGGTGATTGCTTATATGACTATATGGATGATTGATGTTGGTTGGATTGGCTTGTTTTGTGGTTAAAGTATAATCCTTGTTTGACCTAATGCTTGAAGTTATGTTATGAAGATTAATATGTATTGTAGATGTTAAAGGGGTCTATTTTAGATTTTCACCAACTTTAATTCAAATTTTTGCACATTTTTTTTGAGTGCAAATAAGTTTGTTTCCATATATGAAGCCAAAAAAGTGTTTTGAATTGAAATGGGGCTACATCTAATTAGGCCGACCTAATTGATGTATGTGGTTGCAATAGTTTATATATGTAGAAAAGTCTTGTATTGCAAAAGGTGAAGGAGATGTATTTTTTTGTGTGTGCAAAATTTGATATTGTGCGAACTTATGAATTTATATGTATGATATTAGATTAGGGGAACAATTAATTTGAGTGCAAAGGGACTGTAATGGAGTGCACCATTTTGTATTCAAAGCTTGAATTGGAATTGAATTCAACACAAGGAAGGTGAATTTTGTATTAGTTCACACCTTGGCTGTGTATCCATTTTATCTTGTATCTATTCTCAGGCTGTGAGCCTTTTAAGGATAGTGAGTCTTGGCAGTGAGCTTTGTAATATCTTATAACCAATTATAATATATTAAGTTAATCCTCACTATGGTTTTTCCCTCCTTGGGTTTTCCATGTAAAAATCTTGGTGTTCATGTGTTATGTTATGTTTTGAATTTCTTCATGTACTCATTCATTGATACATTTACGTATGTTTTGTTAATTGGTAGGATTATGGCTAATTGGTTTAATATAATACTCATTCACCCCCCCTCTCAGTATTCTAGGTGTTCAAAAATTGGTAAATTGGTATCAGTGCCTCGTTCCTTTTGAAGAGTCTAATAGCTTGAGGAAGATCTTGGAGGTTGAACACATGGATGATAAAAAGTATCCTATTCCTCTAGAAGTTTTTCTTTTTGAAATTGAATATGAAGAAGATGACTACATGTTTGACAAATAACTCAAAGTTGTTCTTGAAGATCTTGACAAAGTTTAAAGTGAGAACAAAATCCTAAAGGAAAACCTAGGGGAAGCAAATGAATGCATCACAAAGTTGAGAGAACAAATCAAGAAGTTCAAAGAAAGACATAGAGAAGTCAATGAACAATTGAAAAAGGAAAATGAAGAAATCATTAGAATAAAGGTGAAAATAGAAGAAAAGAAATGAATTGAGGATTGCCTAAATGCTAGAATACAAAGCAAGGCTGATGAATGTACAAAGATTGAACAAGAGGTGGTAACCCTAAGATCTCATTTGGAGAAAGAAAGAGCTCATGAGGACAAATTCAAAAAAAGCACCACAATGCTTGATGAAATAATTGAAATTCAAAATCCCTCTAAGGATAAAGGTGGTTTGGGTCTTGAAGAAGGAAATTTTTTAAAGAAAAATCAAACATATAACAAGGCTAATGATCAAAAGTAGACTCAAGGAAGTGGCAGGTAGTTCAAGAATCAAAGAAGAAATATTGGAAGGCCTCCTTTCAGACAACCAAATTCTCAAAGGTACCCATATTTTAATTGTATTTGTTTTTCATGCAATAAATTCAGACATAAGACTGTAGAATGTAGAAGTAGAATGAATTAGAATGTTGGATCCTTTTCTGGACAATGTTTTGTATGCAAGAAATTTGGACATAGAGTTACTAAGTGTAAAAGTTAGTTGATGAATAGATTTAATAATAGTAGAATGTTTCAATCATTTAATGACTACTGTTATGCATGTAATATATTTTGACATAATGCTAACTAGTACAGATCAAGAATGAATAGAAGTCAATTTGGTTAGAAGAATGTTGTGTGCTACAATTACAATAAGCATGGACACATTTCAAGATTATGAAAACGAAAGAATGGAAGACATGATAATTTGGAACAAAGGAACAATCTAGTGAAAAAGTTGATCCTATTGAAGTCAAGAAAGAAATGGAGAAGATTTGGAAGAAAAAGGAGGAGCCTAAGAATAAGGATGAATTAAATGCATCTGTATCGACATCTGGTGTTGGTATCTCTTCTAAAAACTGATCCCATGGTAGGATTAGGAGGAGAAGTAACATAAAAATCTAAACAACCCCCTAGAATAATAAGGAGTCAAGCAATGACATGAAGATATATGGTGAAGAATGGTATGCTTAAGCTTTTGAAAAATATTTTGATAGAAAATATAAAGATTTGAGATATTGCGGAGCCTTTTAGGGTTTGCAGTGTTCCAAAGAAGCGCTTTACTAGCTTTTGGAAGTTTGAGGCATTAAATCCAAATTTAGGGTAGATCGATAATGTATAAAGAAAAGTCCTAGTCAATTTCTAAATCAATTTTGAATATTTGAAAGAAATCAGAATGAATTGAGGAGTGATTGAAGGAGATACAAAATAAATTGGTTCAAACCCTAGCTCCTATGGAAATGTGAAAAAGGTATTTATTGCTATCTTTTCTTTGTGGTTCTACATTTGAAGTAATTTTATAGGAATTTGAAGATCTATAATTGTGGTTGTAATGGCTACTTCAACTGTAGTTGAGTTTACTAAAAGAACTAGACTGAAGTTTAAGAGTTTTTCATGGAAAGGTTTTGAGAATGACCCCAATGGTGCATTTTCAAAGATCTTGATTAAGGTTTTTCCATTGAAGACACAAGAATCTATATACGTTGTAAATTGGATGAGTATACTCACCAAGTGATCAAGGATTTATGGTTTGATGAGTTAACTAGAGAATTTTTTTGGTGAAACTATAGTATGAAAACATAGTGTGAAAGAAGCTAGATATTTGGAACTGGTTTCCTAACTTTAGCAGTAATTTGGATGCAAAGTTTGTAAAGATTTCCCAAAGTAGAATGCGTGAAAAATTTATGTGGACTGATGTGCCTAGATTTATTTCAAAAGATGCAATAAAGGCATTGACTAGATTGTGTGATACTGGACCCATACCTATGCTGAATTCTGTAAAGAATGATGTAGTTATGGAGCTAACTGGTGCCACATTTGACAGAAGAGAATTAACTACTAAACATATCACCAACCTTGTAGTGAAGTATGCATATATCATGATTGGTCTCAAAATATATTTCCAAAAAAGAGATAACTTAGTATCTGCAACTACAATATATGTTTCCCATGAGATGGTGGTAGATGGGAAGGACTATGATTTCTATGAATTGCTTCAACAACTAGTTTTGGAGAACTTGTAGCAGATCAAAACAAATAAATATGCTTTCAAGTATGATACACTAATTATTTGCTTGCTTTTCTATTTTATGAGAGAGCTACCAGATGCAAGAACATTACATGGGATAGAAGCAGACCAGTTGGAAATCAAATTTTTGATTACTTACACAATATTGGAAACCACAATACACAGGCCAATGCAATGACTACATTTTTCTTTGTATTCCAAAGAAAAATGTATGAGAGAGAAATTATTCCTAGAGTTTAGTGAAATATGCAAATGACATAACCTTTCTTGTCTCCACTGATGGATGTATAATAGAGGTGGTAGAACCCATAAAAAATATGGATTAAACCTCTGGGATAGGAAATTGATGAGAAAGTGGCTGAGAGATACATTGAAATGTTGTTAAGCAGCCCTAAGGACCCCTCTCTACCTAGAAATGGCATATATGAGAAAAAATATATAGAAGTATACTTGGAAACTATAGCTCCTACTGTAGACACATAAAAATGTCCTAAGCCTTCGAGCGTCATTTTTCTTCATCCTCGTCCTTCGATAATTGAATAATTTTAGTTATTCAATTATGTTTGATTATATTCCTCTATTAATTAAATAATTTTTAATAATTATTTAATTAATTCACTTTCTAATATTTATTCTATCCTAACCGATTAAATAAACTAATTGCATCACTAATTTCCTCCTCTTCTTCAATAGTTAAATAAATTATTATTTATTTAATTATTTTGTCATCTTTCATCTATAGTTAAATAATTACCATTAATTATTTATCTATTCATGGTCCTTTAATTCTTCCATAGTTAAATAATTATTAAAACCATTTAACTATCCCATGCCACCTCTCCTAATTAAATAGTTAATCTAAATTAATTATTTAAGGTCTAATTTCCATCTCTCCATTTAATTAAATTAATAAATTTAATGAAATGTTCCTCTTTTCATTTTCTCCACATAAATAATTTGAATAAATTATTTATTTTCCACTTGTCCATTTCTTCTATTTTCAAATAAATAATTTGAATGAATTATTTATTTTCCACTTGTCTATTTCCAAAATTTTCGAATAAATAATTTAAAATAAATTATTTATGCACCACTTGGTCAAAGATACCCTGTCATAATCCCCTGTCATAACATTCATTTCTTGTCATAGCTTGCATGCCTATCTTAGCCTGCATGTCTGTCATGGCCTGCATGTCTTTGCATGTCTTCTTGTCATGATTCCTCCAAGAATAGCATATTCTTGGTGCATCAATTCTAAACCATTGATCTTGGCATCTTTTCTGAGACTTAATCTCAACCATCCATTTCGTAACATCCCTCTCATGAATTACCATCCATTGATCTTGGAGTCTTTCTAGAAGATTAATCTCAACCGTCCATTCGAATTGTTGTCTATAAAAGCAACCTTTCTTCTCCATTTTCAGCTTAACAGCTATTTTTCTCCAACTTTCTACTTATCATTTGCAGGTATTTGCACAAGTCACACTACAAATCTGAGGGCATATTTGCAAAAGGAGAAATAGGAGAGCAAAAGAAGTGATTCAAGTTCAAGCATGGGGAGTATTTTAATTTAATGTTTTATTTTCCTTATGCTTACTTTGTTTTCTCTTGTTTGGACGAGGTTAATAGTTTAAAAGTGTTGGCTGTCACTTTATCTATTCTATTTGATTCTCTAAACCTCCATCTCACATTTGGTGAACCCGATGTTTTGGACAAAAAATTGTGTGTTCTTGTTTGTTTTCACTGTTTTGCAGGTTACAGCTAAGAAGTCATACGAAATCCCGTCACCTTCATTTGAGTACAAAAAAATGGAAAAATAAAATATTTTAAAATGGTTTTTGGGTTTTGTAGATCATGCTCTCAGCTTTCCAGAACATCAAACGGTTTTCAATTTTGTTAAGATTTGAAAAAGTTATGGTTATTTTAGTGATCACTATTTTTTCAATTTAGCTTTTAAAACCCGTGTTTTTCTTTTGTCAATAACGTTTTCTTTGTGCAGAATTGTGAAAAACGTTTTTTGGGTTTTGAAGGTCTATCATTTAGCTTTCCATGGATATCTACCATTTAAAATTTTGTTAAGTTTTGAGCAAGTTATCGCTATTTTAATTTGCTATTGTCATTAAAATTTTATTTTTTTAATTACTAATATTTGTTGGCAGCATGTGGCATTGGACTTTTTCGTAGGTCAAAGACATTTATTCAAACTACTGACATGTGGTTTTGCAGCTACGTTTGTTAAAGATTTATCTCTCAAACCACTTTTTTGCATTTTTTAATTTAGGAACATTTCATTTGGTGCTCTAAAATAAATTTTGTTTACAAGTGTCTAACTATGCTTAAAGGTGGTAGGTGATTATGCTCTCACCTTGTGAAAACTAGGTGATCAGAAAACTAGACCCACCTTATTTTTTGTCACCCTCACGACTTAATAATCGAAGTATCGTCTCCCCTTGCACTTTTGAGTGATCCTGGGTGTAAGAGAAACGGTTATTATTTCTAGAAATGAGCCTGCCTTAAGGGAAAAAGTACTCACCTTAAGGGACGACTCGACTGGTAATAGGCTAAAGCCAAGCCACATCCAGCCGGGATATAAAATGGGTGCTTGAGGAAAGTTCAAGTACCACGAGTGCGGATGTGTCACACAGACGGAGTAGTACTCCCATAAACCTTGTTGAGCGTAACCTCTTCAGGCTGGAGTGCCACCTAATTGGTGATTAATCTCTCGCCCCATGTGTGGCCACTCGAATGGATGCCCTAACTAGACACCTTTTGTTTTAGAGGCCAACCATTTTCAGCTGTTGCTTGGTATAGTGCAGGGTACAGTATCATGCCCAAAGATACTCACTACTGACTCCCTTGAGTAGAGATAGCAGTTATTGGGAAGTGATGACCCAAGAATCTGAAGTTGGTGTGCCTGAAAGACGTTAATGAGCCGTGGAGGGGAGCCAATGCCACCAAACTTCTAAGCTATCTGCTCTCGAGAAGGAGAGGTGTTCAACACCAATCCGGGGTATATCGGTGGGCTATACCAAGTATACAAATCCTTGGCCTATTAGGATTGTGCTTGTCTCATGTGTGTTTGCGTACACCAAAACATTGTGCTTGTCAAGTGTTTTCTAAATTTTCAAACAATATACACAACATTCACAAATCTAGACACAAAACCTCACCCAACTCAAACTTTTCAATAAAACATCAAAACAACAGTCTTAACCTAGAAGTCTTATGTCAAAACCAAATCATGAAATTTCTCAAATCTCTCATTTCTTGTGCACTTTAGCTTGCATCTTACCATAGGGTCATCTTTGCAAATATTTAGGTTCATTCTTAGGCTTCACCATTTGCATTTTCAGTGATAAACTAAAAACTTAGGTCCTCATCTCATTTTGCATATTTTAGATTAGGACAACCTTACCTCACTTTGCAAAATCTTGACTTTCGAAATTTGGTTATCATTGGACTTAGACATCATTATCTCCTTTAGTCATTATCTTTTTTGTGAGATTCTTCCAACTCAAAAGTCTAGTTAGGAAGACTCATTTGTCATTTGTTCTTGTCATTTAGTCCTTCAAACAAGTCTTTTGATATTCCAAAATTGAGACATAAATCAAGCATAGGGAGGTTAGGAAATATTTTTTCAAATCATTTTAGACCTTTGCATTTTCTACCTTAAACATTCAAATCATTTTAGTTCTCACCTTGCATATCTTTAAAATCCAAAACATTGTCATCATAGTCCTCATTTGGCATCTAGACTTTGCATTGGTCATTTCCTTAACCAACATTTTCACATTAGTCCTCACTGTCACCTTGGAATTTGACATCCTTTCTTAACAAATTATCACCTTGCATTGGTCATTTTCTTTAGGAAAACGTCATTATCACCTTGCATTGACATCCTCCAAAAATACAAAACAAAACAAAATAAATTAGTGTCATAACTTGTCATCTTAGTCTTCATTGTCCTTTGGCATTAGTCATTTTCTTTAGACAACATTTTCATATTGCATCCCTTATTGTCAAAAAATCCAAAAACATAGTCTTGCATTATCATCTCTTTGCATTGTCATCCTAGTCATCTTGGCTTTTGGCATACTTGCATTATCATTTGGTTGCATTGTAATCCTTTATCACAAAAAAAAAAACAAAAACATAGACTAGTGTCATACTTGCATTGTCATCATCTTTATTTGAGCAATCCCCTTTTATGGTTGAGACTAGGCTTTAAAAATAGAGAGAACAAATGGAAAACTTTGGACAAAATTTCAATCCCAACATTGATTATAACACTTATGACATGAACCAACATTGGAATTTTTCTGACCCATTTCACAACATGAACATGCAATCTTTCATGAACATGCCATCTTCATCACAAAATCCTTCTGAACCATTCATACAAAGAGACCAAAATAGACAAGCATATGTAGAAGACTTAAAAGCTGCAATGAAAAATCCTGATATAGCCTCCTTTGTAGAAAAATTAGTCTTACGTGACCCTCAAAGGTATCTATCCATGCTTTTGGACCAAAGCGCTAAGTTACCACAGGGCTTTGACATAAATACTTTGGGACCTCCATCCATCTACCCTCACCATCAAAAGTCATTTAACATAAATCCTGCCATTAATTCACAACAAACATCCACTTATCACCCTTATCCTAACCTTGACAAGGGAAACCAACTGTCCACTAGTCCATTACGAGTCTCCACGTCATATTCTAGTCCTTCACCTACCAATCCCGTCCAAGTCTACATGCCTTATGAACCATCTACCAACTCATGTCAAGTCTCCACATCATACCTTATTAATCCAGTCCAAGTCCCCATGCCATATCCTAGTCCTTCACATACTAGTCCAGTCCAAGTCCCGATGTCCTATCCTAGTTCTTCATCCATTAATCATTTTCAAGTCACTCCCTCACAAGCTGCATTTAGTCATGAAAATTCTATCATTGTACAAAGTCAAATCCCATTGTCTAAACTTGAGGATACATGTCAAAACGAAAACCCAAAGCATGACCTTATAATGTCACCCTCATGTCAAGAACAAGGTATTCCATCCCATGACCTTATCTTAAATTCCATTCAAGAAACCCTTCAAGATAACCATGACATCCAAAACACACCTATCCTTAACAAAAATTCCATTTCTGATTATATCATCCATGACAACCCCATCTTCAACCAAGACCCTATCTTTGACCAAGAAATCCAAAATGATCCACTCATTGACCTTTATGCCATTCATGACCAAACATCTGAGACTAATCCTACTCAAAATCCAAGCACATCCACTTCCAAAAATGAGACACTTGCCTCCATGAGACACATAGACGATATTCCTCCAAAAAAAGAATCTTCGACTAGGGACATGCTTGCACTTGATCAAGTTATAGCTGAAATCATTGGACTCTATGACACTAAACATAATGATGGGTTTGACATTGCCTTGGATGCACCAACAAAATCATCTGAACCTGATATGTCACAAGATCAGACCAAAGATATCAGTCAGAAATATGGCCAACAAGACAATGAAGCAAAGACACTTTATCAACTAGGGTCATCTATCTTTGTCAGAGCAGGCTTTCTCATAGATGAAAGTATTCCAAGTGATAGTGTCCATATACTTCATGATGGGTTAGCATCTTGCTTTCAAAACAATAAATACCACATTGCAAACAGAATTTGTCAGAGCATGCATTATCAAGGCAAAGGACTAGGCATACTCGAGCAAGGCATTCAAGAACCAATACAACTTCAGAAAAATTACAGACATCAAGGTCTTGGCTATTCTTCAGTTAATAAATCAAATGATGCTAGTGGAACCTCCTCGATACTGGGGGCAACCTTGTCAGATACAAACGTCAAAATAGAGTCCATGAGTGATCCTTGTCATAAGATTGCTGCCAACACCTCATCCACCCACACCATAAACCATCATTCTCAACATCTTAAACCTTCCTTTTGGAACCAACAAAAACAAAGGTCTTACAAAGTCAAAAATCAACTGTCAAAGGCCATCGAATTAGAAAAAAAGACAAGTGGACAAATGAAATTAAAATGGATCCCAAAGAAAGATGGATCAAACAAAGATACCAAGTCAAATACAAAAGTCAATCACAATGTGGAGCCACAATACAAGAGGACTCCCACATATAACACATGTCCACCTCCTTCAAAATGGTCATCAGTCAAGGCATATAAAAGTGTTGGTTCCAAACACCATCCCTCCAAAATCCGTCATACACCAGACCAAGTTTGGAGAATAAAAAGTGATTCGTCCAAATGTCCAAACAACCTTTACACATCCACCATCATTCGTTATAATCCTACATCACAAATCCATCACATCATGGCAGAAACTCTTTACCACAAGGACTCTCATGGCACTCTATTACGATGTGCGTATTTTGATAAGGCCAACTCTAGTATCAGAAAGGATCACAATGACACCGATCATTTGTATAAAAGTGCTATGATCCTAACAAGACAACTCCTTCAGCAAGGTCATTATTGGCATATCATGGCACCAGTCTCTACATCGGCACCGTCAGTGGATTCAGAACAGTCGGTGGTTATCTAAAGCATCCAAGCTATCCACAAAATCAAAAATAAAATCAAAAAATCAAAAAAATGGTCACCTTGATGAAAACCTGGCAAATAGGCGTATTGGTGACACCAAAAGAAATAAAAAATTCAAAAAAAAATAGTAAAGAGAAAAATTTCATCCAATGGTGAAAACCTAGCAAACAGGCGCCCTGGATAAGTACCATGATGAAAACCTGGCAAACAGGCGTCATGTGTAAAATAAATCATCTATGTGGACTCTTACACTCGGGGGCAAGTCATCTCATTTTCCCATGCCTTCCTCATAACATTGATGTCCATCTAAGCCCTATCATTTCCACACATTTTCCCAGCTACCTTGGTCTTGACATAAAATTGACACATAAATCATGCTTTGGGGAAAACTCTTGACATGTCAATCATTTTGTCACAAACTATTATGTCATTTCCATCATTATCCCTATACGACATAGTCCTTGAAATTCATATGACAGTTCCCTTATCTCATGTCTCCCATCCTTTACTGAGGCCACCTCTCATCCTTTCTTGTTTGTCACCTATCTTGGCTTTCCCTTGTCAAACGGTCTAAGGATACTCTATCACTCCATTGTCCCAACCAAGTCATTCCAAATGCAATGAGTTTCATCCAAACAAGCACATTCTCCAAAACATTACTTGAATTTGTTCCTGGCCCAACTGCAGACCTCGATACTTTCATCACATTATCGTCATCTTCACGTTGTTTTGGAATGCATCCTTCCCACGTCAAACAACGTTGTTATCACCTGTCAATTGGTATTCAGCTTACTAGGGGCACAACCATGTTTTTCCTTGGATTCTCATGTGTAGGAATCAATCACATGCATTTGTCATTATCCTCTTTAATCATTCAAAAAGACCTAAAAACTAGAAAATGTCCTGAAAAAAGACTTAAAAATCAAAAAATGTCCTGAAAAAAGACCTAAAAATCAAAAAATGTCCTGAAAAAAGACCTAAAAATCAGAAAAATGTCTTGAAAAAAGACCTAAAAATCAAAAAAATTCTTGAAAAAAGACCTAAACAATCAAAAAAATGTCCTAAAGAAAACACAAAAATTCTGAAAAATAGAGTCATGCTAGTCAGCACAGTCATGACAATTCAACTCTTGATTAGTCTTTGTCATTGTCGAACTACGTTGTCTCTGCGCATTTGCTACGTAGGCAAGGCTCATCTTTGAGCCCCCGAGAAATTATGTCAATCCTATTAGGTTTGTCAAAATAAATCATGGCTCAATCTTTCATCAACAAGATAAAGTCTTTGGTCGTGTCGAACTACGAGGTCTCTGAGTGCATGACTTAGGCAAGGCCATCTATCGATGGGCCCCCGAGGCCGCACTAGGTCAGTCCATTAGGGTTCATTGCACAATTTTTTGTACACACATGAATCAGTCTTTAAACTTGAATGAACAATCTACCCAAATGAATTTCGACAATCTGTCAATGGAACATGAAAATCATCTTGGCATATCAAAATTAGTCAATCTCAATCAAACTTAGTCAAGCTAGTCAAATCTTGCTTACTCTTCAGATGTGTCCTTCTGAAGGGTATCCCGTCATTTAATCATTCCCTAGGATGCGTCCTTCCTAGGCATCATCATCGTCATTCGACATTTTGAGCAATCCTCTTGACATTTAGGAACCACTCCTCTTGACATCAATGTTCTTTCAAATGTGTCCTTCTAAAGAACAACCCCCATCATTTATGCCTTAGGATGTGTCCTTCCTAGGCACCATCACTGTCACCTGGAATTTTGAGGGATCCTCTCAACTTTTGGAGGTTTCTTCTCTTGACATCAACATTATTCAGGATGTGTCCTTCCCAAATTTAGCAATCTTCGACACTCGTCATCTTGGCATCGTCAAAACCTTGACACCCTGGCATCTCGACATCAAACCAAACATCTTGACATTAAAACACTGGGAAAATACTTGGTACTTGTCTGTTGATTTTTCATCATGTTACTAGTTTTTCAGCGAGATCTCGACAATAGGATTTAGAGAAGCAGCGACATATCATGAGGTTTGTTTTATCTTTTGACACTCATGTTACTAGTTTCTCAGTGATGTCCTGACTCCGGGATTTAGAAAAGCAATGATGTATCATGATGATGGTTTTGGATTTATTTTGTCCTTTTTGGTAATCACGTTGCTAGTTTCTCGAGGATGTCCTGGAAATAGGATTTAGAGAAGCAACGATGTTTCATGATTTGTCTTTCTTATCTTTTTCTGCTTGCGGTTGGTTATGGAAAAAAGACTAGGGAAAATGTGCCTTTTTATATGAGTCATGATCATCCTTGTTTGTGACTTCTTATCTCACGTGATGGTACAACCTTGCACACCTTGGTCTACGTCATATCATGGTGTTTGTTGGCCATTACAATAATCTGCCCAATGATGATAAATATAAAAATGTAAGTATGAAAGTTGGTTCCCCTATCTTTTTTTTTTTCATCTAGCTTTCCATCTTCATCCTCCCTTCTCTTCCACGCTAATATCCATCCCCTTCCAAGCTAACATTTCTTCTATATTTCATCTTCTAGTCTTCTCATCCTTTTCGAGAGCACACCCATGTTCTTGGAACCCGTCTGTCCTCTCAAGGGGGCATACCATAACCCTCCTTATCATTCTTTCTCATCTTATTTTGCATTGGGGCATGACTTTGACTTATTTTTTTTCTTCTTTGTCACAATGCGACAGGGGATTATGACAAAGAGGGGCAAAATGTAGACACATAAAAATGTCCTAAGCCTTCAAGCGTCATTTTTCTTTATCCTCGTCCTTCGATAATTGAATAATTTTAGTTATTCAATTATGTTTGATTATATTCCTCTATTAATTAAATAATTTTTAATAATTATTTAATTAATTCACTTTCTAATATTTATTCTATCCTGACCGATTAAATAAACTAATTGCGCACTAATTTCCTCCTCTTCTTCAATAGTTAAATAAATTATTATTTATTTAATTATTTTGTCATCTTTCATCTATAGTTAAATAATTACCATTAATTATTTATCTATTCATTGTCCTTTTATTCTTCCATAGTTAAATAATTATTAAAATCATTTAACTATCCCATGCCACCTCTCCTAATTAAATAGTTAATCTAAATTAATTATTTAAGGTTTAATTTCCATCTCTCCATTTAATTAAATTAATAAATTTAATTGAAATGTTCCTCTTTTCATTTTCTCCACATAAATAATTTGAATAAATTATTTATTTTCCACTTGTCCATTTCTTCTATTTTCAAATAAATAATTTGAATGAATTATTTATTTTCCACTTGTCCATTTCCAAATTTTCGAATAAATAATTTAAAATAAATTATTTATGCACCACTTGGTCAAAGATACCCTGTCATAATCCCCTATCATAACATTCATTTCTTGTCATAGCTTGCATGTCCCTGCATGTCCTTGCCATGCCTATCTTAGCCTGCATGTCTGTCATGGCCTGCATGTCTTTGCATGTCTTCCTGTCATGATTCCTCCAAGAATAGCATATTCTTGGTGCATCAATTCTAGACCATTGATCTTGGCATCTTTTCTGAGACTTAATCTCAACCATCCATTTCGTAACATCCCTCTCATGAATTACCATCCATTGATCTTGGAATCTTTCTAGAAGATTAATCTCAACCGTCCATTCGAATTGTTGTCTATAAAAGCAACCTTTCTTCTCCATTTTCAGCTTAACAGCTATTCTTCTCCAACTTTCTACTTATCATTTGCAGGTATTTGCACAAGTCACACTACAAATCTGAGGGCATATTTGCAAAAGGAGAAATAGGAGAGCAAGAGAAGTGATTCAAGTTCAAGCATGGGGAGTATTTTAATTTAATGTTTTATTTTCCTTATGCTTACTTTGTTTTCTCTTGTTTGGATGAGGTTAATAGTTTAGAAGTGTTGGCTATCACTTTATCTATTCTTTTTGATTCTCTAAACCCCATCTCACACCTACTAGAACCAAAAGGGTAAACAAACAAGTTGACCAAGTATTTGGAATGCATAGCCTCTTGAAAAAATATGTTGATAGATTGAGGGAAATTGCAGCAAAAAGAAAAGCTAAAACAATTGAGACTACTAGTGAGTCCTCCAAACCATGTAGATCAGGAAGATCAACTTCCACCCTTGCCTTTGCAATTCCAAAACCTACTGCCACAACTACCGCTAAAGGAAAGAAAATGGAGACCAATGTTCCAAATATAGTTAATGTATTTGTGTCCTTCGGACCTAGAACCCATACCTCAAAGAGGAAGAATGTACCTCTGGTAGAACCTCCTACTACCTCTAGAAGAAGAAAGAAATAGAAAGCATCCAAAGATCAAAACATAAGTGATGTTGTGAAAGAAGAAATCAAACTTGGTTTAAAGGAAAAAAAATTGAAAAGAAAAAGAAGAAGCAATGTTTCCACTAGTGGTGAAGGTGCATCACAAGAGGCTAGTATTGAATCACAAAAGGCTAGAGTCAATATTGTGGATTCATCTGAAGATGAATAGATGGAAAAGGAGAAGGACGCTTTCACAATTTATATGCACAAGAAGAAAGAGGAAAAGAAAATAGATGAAGGGACATCAAAGCTTGAAAAGAAGAAGTCCAATAATCCTTCAATAAGTGCTCGTCCACCTATAAAGTTGGAATCCTTGGTTAACAACATGTTAGAACAAGATGACTTATTAGGAGCCACTTCCAAATTATATGACAAAGTTGATCAAGATCAAAAAACTATTTTAAATGCTTTTGTTCAGTATATGATCATTATGGATGAAAGTATGGACAACATGAAGGAGAAGGTAATTGATGTTGTATGGAAAGCACTGTTGAAAAGATGACATAAAGCTATCAAAGCTGAAAATAAGATTAAAACTAATGCTTTGAAAAAGATTGGATCCTCTTTGTCTGAGGATGATAAGGACACAATACTAGAAGCATACACACAACAATTAAGAGTGAAGCAAAGAGTTACTATTCTTATGACCAAAGAGAAGGACACCACAAAAAATTTGAAACAAGAAACATGGCACTGCAATATGGGATGATTGTTGATTATGCATTAGATACAACTCAAGTCAAGGAGCTTGGTAAAGATAAAGCTATTATTGAAGAGGAAGGTATCCCTCCCATATCTGATATACCTATTTTTCAAAATTCAATAACAAAAGAGGTAAATGTTTATTTTGCAAATGAAACTCCACATCTAGATGTTCCAGGGAATACGGTTGATGATTCACATGCCCCTCCAGAGACATCCGCTCCTCCAGATGACACTGAGAAAATAATAAGATAAAATAATAAAAATCAGGATAGGAATGATTTCAATGATAATGTTGAAGATCAACAGGACAAACAAAATGAAGATACCAGAAATGAAGGAAAAGAAAATAAAAATGGAGAAGAAAAAGGTAAAGATGAAAAGAACAATGATGAAAAGGATGATAAGGATAAAAAGGAGGATGAAAAGAAAGATAGGAAAAAGGAGAACACCTCTGGGAAAGAATAACAAGAAGAAAAAGAAGAGAACAAAGAAGAATCTATAGTTGAAAGAAATGAAGAAGAATCCCTGAAGACCACAAAGCCAACAAAAGTCACTTGGAGAATCCTCTGACAACACTCTCAAGGTTCATCTGACAAAGAAAATAATGATTCAACTAGTCATTCCTCCCCAACTGGTTCAACTATCATCACAACAAGGCTATGTTGATCTAAATAAAATCCCACCTATTTAGAGAATAGAGATTGGAGGCATTGTTAGCACCTCTAGGAAGAAGGAAATTGTAGAAACTCATCAAAAGGGGATTGAGCTAATCAATGATGCCATCAAAGTCTTATAGGATGCAACCCCTGGTACCACTATTGATGATTATTTGATAGCTTTTGAGAATTTAATGTTTCTGGTTGATTCATTTAGGGAATATACTTCCATCCTAAAGGAGTAGGCTGCAAAAGAAGCTGATTCAAGGATTGCGGAGAAAAGATTGCTTGGAATTCAGGACAGATGTGCAACTACACACAAGGTTATGAAATGTTTGGAAGAAGTGAAGGAATGTGAAGATGAGGCACAAACACTATTTTTTATAGTGCATGAGATGGATAGAAGCTACTCAAGGCATTAAGGACCTAATGGACTCAATAGAATCATAGTTAACCAATGCCTCTGGAACCTATGACTTTACGAAAGATAGACACTATGCCTCTTGGATTGTAATTTCAGACTTGTAATTTTTTTTCACTATACAAAGAAAGAAAGAGGATGTAATAAGGTGATTTGGTCAGCTTGGAGACCTAGTAAAGTTCAAGAATATACTTATTGCAAGTGCTCTTGCTAAAGCTAAAAAACTTGAGAAGATAAATCCTTATCCAACTACTTCGGAAGAAGGAGAGGAGAGTTTGGTGGAGTTGGAATCAATGCATAAGGAACTTGTTACAACTAAGAAGAGTTGGGATGAAGGAAAATATACTTGGGAAGCTATTCTGAAGGAACTTGAAGGTGATTCCTCCTCCAGGTGAACATATTTCACCTTGCATACTTGTTTTAGATTCTTTCAACTTTTTTTTTTTTTTTTTTCTGTACATATGATCAGATGCAATTATGGGGATAAATCCATAAGGGGGAGCACACCATTTCATGTTAATTTTATTTCAGCTCATGTGTCTCATTGGGACACCATTTTTTCTTGATGTCAAAGGGGGGGATGGTTAGACATTTTGGTGATAAAATTGTGTTGACGATATCTGGAAAAGTTGAAGCAATCTTAGGAGAATTATAGAGTTTAGATATTATGTTTGAGGGAGAAGTTTTTGTTTGAAGTTGGATTGTTGGAATTCATTTTTGGCACATTTTTCCATCAATGACAAAGGGGGATATTGTTGAAAGAATGGAGAAGAAACCCTTTTCCGTGTTGTCATTGATACCAACAATGTTTGTTGTCAATTTTGACTGATCCAGTAAATTTTTTTTTGTGTCATCTTGATTTGGTAATTTGGTCTAGATTCGCTCATGTTTTAATATCAACTTATGTAGTTACAATATGTTTCTTGGGACTACTCAATACATCTATGTTCAAGGTTTTAACAATTTTGATTAATTTGGCTGAAATTTATATATGACAAAAGTTTGGCAAACCATATTCTAGCTTATATAGTACAAGATGATAAGTGTTATATGGTCCACATTCCTCGGGTGTTTTGTTTCAAACTACAATTTTGGGAAATGATTTAAAAGTGTTAGCTCTACACATATTCTAGGTGGTGATTTCTTATACGACTATATGGATGATTGATGTTGGTTGGATTGGCTTGTTTTGTGGTTAAAGTCTAATCCTTGGCCAACCTAATGCTTGAAGTTATGCTATGAAGATTAATATATATTGTAGATGCTAAGGGATCTATTTTAGATCTGTTCTAACTTTAATTGAAAGTTTTGCACATTTTTTTTGAGTGCGAAGAAGTTTGTTTCCATATATGAAGCCAACAAAGTGTTTTAAATTGAAATGGGGCTACATCTAATTAGGTCAACCTAATTGACATATGTGGTTGCAATAGTGTGTATATGTGGAACAACCTTTTTTTGAAAAAGGTGAAGGAGATGATGTTTTTTTTTTGTGTGTATGAAATTTGATATTGTGTGAACTTGCAAATTTATATGTGTGAAATCAGATTAAGAGTAGAATTACTATGATTGTAGAGCAACTATAGTGGAGTGCATCATTTTGTATTTAGAGCTTCATTGGACCTGAATTCAACATAAGGAAGGTGCATTTTGTATTAGTTCACACCTTGACTATGTAGCCATTTTATCTTGTATATATTTTTAGGTTGTGAGCCTTTTAAGGACATCGAGTCTTGGAAGTGAGCCTTGTAATATCTTATAAATGGCTATAATATATTGTGAGTTAATCCTCACTGTGGTTTTTACCTCTTTGGGTTTTCCACATAAAAATTTTGGTGTTCATGTGTTATGTTATGTTTTCACTTTCTTCATGTACTCATTCATTGATGCAATTAAGTATGTTTTGATAATTGGTTGGATTATGACTAATTGGTTTAATAGAATACTGATTCACCCTCCTCTTAGTATTCTGGGTGTTCAACATTTATATCATGATATACATCAATTTGTTTATGGATAGGTTTAGGCTCTATATGCAAGAGTGATATTAGTGTGCATCTAGGCACGAGAGCGCATTGTTGTGCTCAAACTGGTTGTAGTAGTTACAAACATTGATGTGGATGACCCGATGGTGTTTAGATACAAGGTACAAATCATTCTACAACACACAGGTCCCTTGGGAATACCCTACTAGAGGAGGGTTATTGATGACATGACTATGTTTAGGTGGAGACCATGGTTATAGATGACCCCTTTGTACGATGATCATTAACAACTATTCCTTGTGAGGTAGACTCAATATATGTAGGGATGAGAGCATACCATGATTAAGAGGTACTTGCCCGACCTTGTGGCCAGATAGTTTGGTGAGGAATAGGACATGCGCCTACAGATGGTTACACTATGATATTTTCTAGTACTACCATAGAGATGGCATGGGGTCCACATATACAACCCCACAAGGACATAAAAGGGTTTAGAAAGTTTGTAGCTTAGCCTTGGGTATATGACTAGGGACAGGATGATGCGAGGACCACCCCAACATATGATGCATGATTTGTTCCTCCTCTGTGATTGATAGATATGGAAGGGGTACCTTCATGAGGGAGACCTAGAGGTAGGGGTGCAGGTAGGGGGTGACAAGATCTGGAGAATCAATAGTGAGATTAGGGCCAACAAGGTTATCCCATTAGATAAGATCAGGTGATTGGGTAGGTACTAGGGGAACCTCCACCATCACCACCATGTCAGTAGTAGTAGGGACAGGACCCGTAGGATGCTCAGATATAGAAATTGATATAGGAGTAGGACCAAGCTTGCTAATAGCATGCAGTAGTTACAAGGGAGCAGGATCAGACCTGCCAATAGATTTAGGCATTGATACAGGAGATAGATCATGAGAGGAAGCTACACCAAGCCTTAGACATTGCACTATCCTAGGAGACAGAGTGCAGGAAATAGTTAGAGGCTATTGCACAATAGGCTCCACAATAGGTACAAAGATAGGTGGGCTAGACAGTGGCCACACACCTCTATGGGGAGGTGATGCAGGAGGTGTCCTATTACAAGACACTGTATTATAGAGATGTTCCCCCACACCATCATCATCCAAATTTTGAGCATAAGAGTGGTGTTGCACCCAATGTGTTAGGTGGTTAGCCATCAGTGAGAGAGCCTAGAGAGCCCAGTCATAGATAGCCACTAGATGGTCATCAGGACCAGTCCCACCATGATGATTGAGGCAATGAGGGATAGACCTTATCATGATTTGTAGACACATTTTTGATGTACAACCTAATTATTGATGTATATACATTCATTGGCTGAGTTTTGATAGCCTCTTGTACACCACATGTATGATGATATTACACACTGACTTTGATTTGTATGATGACATTCAATTTTTAATATATGAGATGGTTCTGATGTGATGTTTATGATGTGATGTTTCTTTTATTGCATGGTTTATGTATGGATGGATGCATATGATATGGTATGATGTATGCACTTGTATTTATGCTTATAATGTGATGTTCTTGATTAATGATGAAATATTATGGATGTATGTGATATATGACATGACATGGATGCAAATGCGATGGATGATTTACTTCTCTCTTTTAGTATCTTTTCCTATATGCTATGTTATGATGATGGATGTTTATTGTATGGCAGTTAGGGATGATTATGTAATGTAATAAGTTGTTTAGAATAATAAATATATATTATCCTAAATAAATTAAATGATAATGATAATGCAAATGATATGGATTAAGATGCTTAGAATAACAAATCTATATTATCCTAAATAAATTAAATGATAATGATAATGCAAATGATATGGATTAAGATGCTTAGAATAAAAAATCTATATTATCCTAAACAACTTAAATGACAATGATGATGCAATGGATTATGTTTCCCATTATGATGATATGCTATGATTATGTAGGATATGTGCATGCTGATGATTTGTAGATGCAGGATGGATGCATTATTATTTTTGTTGATTAATACCATGTTAGTGCAGAAAGAAGATAGAAGATTAAGAGGGACCAACCCTTGATTCTGAGAAGATGTAGAAGTCCAACAAGTCTATGAATTGTTGAGACTTTATTAGATATGGTGATGAGTGATTATGTTTGCTTATCTAAGGATTGGGACACAAATGACACAATATTCCTTATGTTTGATAAAACACATAGATATGATGCATCAAGGTATGGACAACTAGAATGGCATTGTATCTAGTGCAATAGAATTTGAATCGAAAAATAGATAGGAGTATTTTTGCTCACACCTGACATAAAAATTGCAAGGATGTACTTCAAAATTTTCAAACATCTCAAACCGAAACATAGAAAGGCATAACCTAACAATGTAATAGTCAACAAGCTATTCAAAACACCTTCCATACACACCTATCAAAGAAAGTATTCACCAAGGTTATATTAAAAAAACATCCAACACACACAACAAATGATCAATTCCCCATTCCTTTCTCTCTAAATCGTTTTTATAGACATCATCGAGAGGCCATTGGAATGAGCGCAATAAGATAAGTCACAAGAAAAGATGAAGTAAATAAACAAGCTAATGTTCTTCATACCTCTAGCTAAGACTAACACTATGGTGATGCCTAATGTTGATGTCCATTGTAGGAAGGATCATCCTAGAACATGATTATCAAATGATTTAGAAACTAACCGAATGATAGGCTGTTGACACAAGAAGTTAACCAATTTGTTTACTCAAAGATCTAGACTCAATATTTTTACATTTATGTCCACACTTTATGAATTTGCTACACTTGTTTCCACTTGTTTTTACCAAAGGTTGAAGATGACAATCATTTTATTATGGATAGAATTTTATTGTGAGTGAAAGTGAAATGGGATGGGTGGTTTTGGATTTTCTGGAATATTTCAATGATTTTGGTGTTTTCGAAGTATTATGAGGCTTTTTTTTGGAATTTTTGGGTTGTTTTACAAATGCTTCGATTTTTAAGTTTTCTAATGTTTTTGGGTTTTCTAAGATTTTTACCAAGAACCAAACCTAAAATACTATCCTAGGGGCCTTAGACGCTGATCAAAGATTAGCCTTTCCTACATTATACACACAGAGACCACATAGTTCGACTGACACAAACTTACTTATTGATGAGATATTGAACATGTATGGAATGCTAGTTTATTATAATGGACACCTAAGGGACCTATCGTAGAAGCCTCAAGGGCTGATTAGAGATTAGCCTTTCCTACATTATACATGCAAAAGCCTCATAGTTCAACAACCATGTTTTTGACTTTTTCTGATATTGACCTATTTTTGGATTTTGATGATTTGGATGTTTTTTGGATTTTCTAATTTTATGAATGTTTTTGGATTTTTTTTTAGGATTTTGCAAGTGTTTAAATTGGATTTTCATATGTTATGAAAGATTGTTAAGAATAGACATGAACCCAATCCAATGCAAGGATAGATGAATTCCCCTAGTTTGATGTGATAGACTACCTCGATATAGGTAGGAAAAATGACCTTAGGAATGTGCTAAGTAGTACTAAAGATGAATATGATACTTACACAAGATCCAGCTATGATATAGATGCGGATGGGTGATGGAATGAATATGATGAAAATGATGGAAAATGATGTAAAACAAGCCAAAGAATCGATGATGGATTGAAGGTGCTTATTTACACAAGGTTCTTGATTGCTAGGTTTTCACCAAGGCACTTGCTCAAAGTGCCATCGAACTGGTTTTCACTATAGGATGATTTTTATCTTTATTGTTTTCAATCATTTTTCTGATTTTTTTGAATTTTGTTATTTTTTGATTTTATTGTATTTTTGGATATACACCTTGCAATCCTAGGCATAAAACTTCTTGAGATGAGAATTGTTGATAGGTTCTTGCAAAGGTTCTCCTTTAGGTGTTAACAATTGATATGCTCTTGATTTGTAACTTGCTATGATGATGAAGGGTCCCAACCAATTGGGTTCAAACTTTCCCTTGCTTTCTAGATTAGGTACATTCTTTTGATTCTCTTTTAAAACAAGCTCTCCAACTTGGAAGGACCAATTTTTGATCTTCTTATTGTAGCATATTTTGAGGTGGTTTTGATAAACTTGTAAGTGATTCAAAGCTTCTAGGTTTCATTCATCTAGTAGCTCTAGTTCATTCAACTGTGACACCTTGTATTCTTCATCAGTGATAAGATTTTGCAAGGAAATTCTCACTGATGGGAGCTCAAACTTAATAGGAAGGATAGCCTCAGATCCATATACTAGGGAATAGGGTGTAGCACCTATAGGCATTCATATACTAGTTCTATAGGCCCATAAGGCAGGGTTTAGCTACAAATTCTAGTCATTACTAGCTTCATTGACCACCTTTTTAAGGATTTTCAAGATGGTTTTATTGGTAGCCTCAAATTGGCCGTTACCTTGAGGGTAATAGGGGGTAGAGAACCAGTGTTGGATATTGAATCTTTGGCACAACTCATGGACATCCTAGTTCTTGAAAGGTTTTCCATTATATGAGATAAGGGCTTGTGGAACACCATAATGAAAAATAAGGTAGTTTAGGATGAACTTGGAGATCTGCTTTCCTGTGATATGTCATAGGGATTTCCTCAACCCACTTTGTAAAGTACTCTGTGGTGGTAAAACTAAAATTGTGGCTGTTGGATGAGGTAGTTGTGATCTTCCCTATGAGGTTGAGTCCCCATTGCAAAAAGGGCCAAGGTGTAATGATGGATTGAAATTCTTGAGCTGACGCATGGATGAGGTACCTGACCTATTGACACTACAAACATTTCTTAACATACTTTTGAGCTTCTCTCTCCATGGTAGGCCAATAGTACCTCATACTCAATAGTTTTTTTTCCAAGGTCATACCACTCAAATGTAATCCACAAATACCTTCGTATACCTTTGTTAGGGCAGTCAAATATTCCTTAGGATTAAGGCATCATAATAGTGTTTCCTCAATAATTCTACTATAAAGGGTTTCTCCTAGGATAACAAAACATGATGAATTTTTTACAAAGGTTTTCTTTAGGTTTGAGGTGATGTCATCTAAAAGGATTCCTCTTTTTAGGTATGTGAATATGTCATGATACTAGGGATCACTGAGGCCAACAATTTCACACACGAGCTTAGATTTTGGTACCTCAAAAGCTGGGATGAGAAGCTACTCAATAAGAAACTCATATTTATGGGTGTTCTTTAGGATATCTAGCAAGGAACCAATTGTTACCATAGCATCTGCTATTTAGTTATTCATTCAGTGTATCTTCTCAAATGTTATATCAATGAAGAAATCCTTGAGATCTTCAACCAAATTTTTGTAAGGGGTGAGCTCATCATCTTTGATTTGGTACTCATCATTGACCTAATTGATGATCAGATGTGAATCCCCAAAGAATTTCAGTGCCAGGATCTACCATTGTACCACTATTCTCAATCCTATGATAAGAGCCTCATATTTTGCAATATTTTCGGTACATGGGAAGGCCAACCGATATGATTTTGGAATGCAATCCCTTTGTGATGTGATGAAAAGGATACCTGCTCTTGATCCATGTTTCATACATAGGAACCATTAAAATACATTTTCCAATGGTTTTCTACATTCAGGAGGAAGACTGATTCATCTGGAAATTTTGATATTAATGGATTTTCTTCATATATGGGTGTCTTGGCTAGTTGATTTGCAATGACTTTCCCTTTGATGGATTTCCATTCCACATATTCTATGTCAAATTTTGTTAGGATCATCACCAACTTATCCATCCATCTTGTGAGAGTTACCTTGGATAACAGATATTTTAGTGGATCTATTTTTGCAATGAACATTATCTGATGGGTGAGTATGTAGTGTCTGCATATCTGTGAGGCAAATACAACTGTGAGGAAAGCCTTTTCAATAAATGTTTAATTCAGCTCATGTCCTACTAAGGTCCTATAGATGTAGTAGATTGCTCTCTCTTTTCCTATTTCGTCATGCTAAGCAAGGAGAAAACTGAGAGCCACTGATGTAGCTAGGATATATAAGATTAGAAGTTTGTTTGGGATTGGTGGCATGAAGATGGGTGGTGTTAGTAGATAATCCTTGATTTGATTGAATTCTCTATCACATTTCTCATCCCATTTATATGTTATCCCCTTGTGTAGTAGATGAGAATAGGGGATAGTCTTGTTTGCTAGCTATGCTATGAACCTTTTGATAGATTGTAGCCTTCCTTATAAACCCCATAGCCTTCCTAAGAGCTTTCTTGAGGTCACACCGAAGACGCACTTCTTTGGATTTAGTTGCAGCTTATACTCTTCAAGCCTATCGAAGATTGGTCCCAATGTTGCTATGTGATTTTATCATTTCCTTGATTTAGCTAAGATGTCATACACATAGTCCTCTACAGTCTTATGGATCATGTCATGAAAGATCAATTCCATGGATCTCTGATAGGTGGCTCCGATGTTCTTTAGCCCAAATCTCATCATGTTCTAGCAATAAGTTCCCCATGGACATGTGAACATTGTTTTATTCTAGTCTTCTTTAGTGATCATGATTTGGTTGTATTCGGAGAAATCATCCATCAATGATAACATATCATGCAACCAAGTCCACAATCATATAAATGTTTGGTAGGGGGAAATCATCCTTGGGACATGCCTTATTCAAATCTCTAAAGTCGATGCAGATTCTGATGCCCCCAGTGGGCTTCAAAACTGGTACTAGATTACAGACCTATTATGGATAGTCAATAGGTCTAATAAATCCTGCATCAAGGAGTTTCTATAGTTCCAATTTGACTAGTAATGCTATTTGTGGATGCATTTTTCTCAGCTTTTGTCTTACGGGTTTCACATCAGGATACACTATGAGATGGTGGGTGACCACTTTAGGATCAATCCCAGGCATATCTACATATTTCCATGCAAAGTTTCTCTTTTTGTCCTTTAGGAATTCTCCTTAGTTGTTCCTCAACTAGAAGTGATTTTGCATAGAAGGTGATTTGCAGTGCTTCATTTGTTCCCAAATTCATAGGATTACATTTTTCTACAAGGACTGCTAACTTTTCCTGACGTATAACACTAAGGGGAAGAATGAATCCCTCATCCTTTGGTGCATCAGAGAGGTTTTCACCATCGGATGCACCCTTTTTTTTCACTATTTTATGATCCGAAAGTGCCACACTGTGGTTTTCACTTAAGGATGGAGATGTTACTCTCATATTCTCAATTTTGGGATTGAGAGATTCAATCGTTTCCCCATAGTAGGAATGTGTATCTACCTCAACTTTGAATCCTGATTTATGATCTCCATAGGGAATGTTGTCCCTTAATACCATAAATTTAGAGAGATTTTTGTCAATTTTGAATGAATCCAAGATTGGTTCCAGTTTATGAGTTGGGAATAGATGAGTTTTAGCTCAATGACTTGATTGTTTTACGCAAATGATGTGGTGGTTATCATGAAAGCACATGAATCCTCAAATAGGTCTAGTAGGTCAGATCTAAAGTGATATGTATAGGATCTAGACTCTTTGTAGAATTGAATGCTTAATTAAAAACAATTTTGCGAAATTTTAATTCATGCATACATTAACGAAAATTAAGTATTAAAGCTTAAAGTGAGGAACTAAATTCGAGAGAGAAGAGAGAGAAGAAGATAGAAAGTGCAAACATAGTTTGATTACGGAGTTCACCACAAATGTGACTACATCTTTGGGTCTGCTCCAATGGAGTGTGACCGATCCGATTAATCTCCAAATCAATTACATTGATGCACCAAGACCATCACTTCGGTAGCATAACATTGCTCCGATGTAAAAAAAAAATGGCTTCAAAATGATCTCCTTAGAACTCCTCTCGAATCACCTGTCACCTGTTTCACTTGAAAATTCTGAATCTCACACTAATCCTAACTCTCTCCCTTTCACCCCTTTTATACATCAAATTTACCCAATATGGTATAAAACCATATGATTTACCAAAATTCCCCATATCTCCTAAAAACAACTACATCTCCCAATTTTACACATAAAAATCTCTTAAAAATTATTTAAGCCCTTCAATAATATATTTCTCTCGAGCTTTTGTTGGTTTTAGGAGATTACCCTTTTATAAAAAGTTGTTTGTTTTATAATTTTAGGGGAGTTGGTTTTAAAAATAAGGCATTCAGTTTTCAAAGAGTTAGTAAAAGCAACCGATGCCAATAACATTTTAAGCGGATTTAATGGCTTGTTGGTGGCCTTTACTTTTGCTAAGCTGACGGTCGTGGGTTCAAACCCGACTGTTGGCTTTCAAACAACCAATTTGCAATTTTTCCATAACAAAACAAACTTCCAGCCATATATAATTAATCGCGGACTGTTTGGCCTATGGATCCGCCGGATTCCCCGCATGTATGAGGTCAGGGGTTTAAATCCAGTCCAAAGTTTTGTTAAACCGACGATGAAGAGGGAGGATAGATCCACATGTCACACCAGGAGGGTGCCACATGGCAGAATCTAACTAGATGATTTTGATGATGTGCTCGATGACTCGGATGACTGTACTTGCTGACTGTACCTACCACGTATGCTGACAGGGTGTACGACTGTACGGAAAGGACACGTGTTGCCACCTGATTGGTTCTGTATGGATGACTCAACTGCCACATGTCTCACCTGAATTTGTCCATGTGGATTTCATATGGTACAGACAATCTGATGACATCATCATCCATACAGTCACCTCAAAAGTCAACTTGAAACTTTGACCAACTGTATCTTGAGCATACGGCGTTGGATTTCGACAAAAGGAACGCCATTGGAATCATCTCGATGAGCTCTTTGCGATGACACTGGTTCTATTGATTTTTGAGATGATCATTTTTTCACCTTCTGGATGACCTCTGATCCCAGTTTGACCCTGTCTTTGACTGGCCATAACTTGTGCAAATAGACTCCTTTTCGCTCCGTTCGAGTTGCATTAGAATCAGGACGTTGAGATCTTTCTGATGGTGCTAAAATCTAGAGATTTGGAGACACTTCAATTTCCACTAAAAATATCCACCGGATTAGGCCTCCCCACTGAAGACCTTTTGGAGCTCCAAAAGTGACATTTACTCTGACATTAAGTGAGGACTTGGCCTCCCCACTTGTCTTGTATCCTCTGTACATCTGAATACCTGGCTCACAAGCACAATGAAGACTACAACACCATTGTTGAACATAAACATTATTCTATCACTTCCATAAGCTTCTACATCAAATGTCATAGCCACTAACCAACAAAAATTGACTAGCATCAAGCTAAACAATAATGAAGAAATGAAAGGGAATAAGTCAACAACATATTGATCCTTCACAATAGGAACATTTTTACCCAAGGAACCATTAATGCTTTCAATCATCATTCCCTGATGTTGTACTGCAGGTGCATCCTGTAACATCTGATCCTAGTTAGCTACTCCAAGTTCAAGTTTAGAACCACCTGTACTGACAAACATAAGAGTTAATTCTTTACTTGCATTAATTACCCTCTTTAACTGTCTTGTGTTTGCAAAAGAGCAATCAGTCTTATCCTCTGAGAATGTACAATATACTGAATGCCATCTTTGAACAAGTGATAATGATTCTTTTCCCTATAGAAAATTGCTTTTATGTCATAAAGATAAGGGCTACCAAGCACTATCCCACATATATCCAATGGAACCACATCAAACTGTACTTCATCCACAAATTTACTAGTGATTGCGAATCTTAAGGTGCATTGTCTTGTTACTTGCAACTTATCATTTTCACAAATCTAGCCTAGTGAATAAGATTTCTTATGCTATGTAGTTTTTAATCCCAAGTTTCTTACAACACTTTCAGAAATTAAGTTAACTTGAGAACCACTATCTATGAGTGCATCAATTTTACTGTTCTTAGCAATAACCCTTAAATAAACAACTCATTCCTTTTCTTATCTTCAGAGAAATCATTAACTGTAGAAGTAGAAGCATAACTAGCAACACAAGCACTAGAAATAGGAGATTTACCTTTTAGACCCATAGCTGTTATCTTAGTCTCATCATCTGAATTTGAACCAAGATCCATAACAACATTTGTGGCTTTCTCCTTACCCTTCTATTTCTTATTACGTTTCTGAGCCCACTTAGGCCTCAGTTCAAGATGCAATTGCCAACAATGTTCTTCATCATGACCCTTCCTGTCATAATGAGAACAAGAAAGCTTGCCATCCTTCTTAACTATAGCTATCTTCTTTCCTTTCCCTGTCTCTGCAACCTTAGAAGATTTCTTTACATCATTATCAAACTTATCAATAAAAGATCCTTTTCCCTTGACTCTAAGTGGGTAGCTTGGACACAAACTTCATCCAAGTTACAAGGATTTAAAACCAAAATAGAATGCCTAAGGTAGGAATGAAAACCTCCTATGTACTTCAACAAAGTGTCCTGGGTGTACAAAGGAACATTCAAAGCAATAGCCCTTTTTCTAAACTCATGAGTGTAATCCTAAATAGACTGACCTTTCCCTTGCCTAAAATTTTGCCAGTTCATCATTAACTGCTGCATATGGCCTAAGGGATAGAATTGCTTTTTAAGAGCATTAATAAATTATGTCCAAGTTAAACTGACTCTACCATGTTGTGAAATTTCTGCCTTAGTCTTACTCTCCCAGCAGGTTAAAGCTATACCTCCTAAACGAAGAGTAGCTAATTGGATCCTATCAACATCATCTAATAGGTTTTGGACTCTACAATAGACTTCAACTTGCTAAATCCAATCATCCAATTTTTCAGCATTAAGTTCACCACAATACTTAGGAAAGTCAAATTTTACATCCAATTTAATTTTAGGCTTATTCCCACTCTTGCAAGGATTAAAAGAAGTAGAATGAGGAGAAGATGGAGAAGAAGGAGAAGGAGAAGAGGGAGGAGAAGAAGAAAAGGGGTGATCTGGTTGCTTGCCACCATCTCCATGTTGTTTCTCTTTCTTGTCTTCACGAACATCTTCCTTCGACGAACCTCCTTCACGATCCTTCCACTCTTGTCTCTCTTGAAAAAGAATGTCCACCTTAGCCTTTATCTTGAGGAATGCTCTTCGAAATTCCTGCTCACTAATTTCTTTAGGAACCTCCATTCCAGACAACGACATCTTTGGAAAAGTTCTTCGCTTCCCGATCTCAGGATCAAATTCTTCAAGCTTGCCTTCACCCTTCTGAATCCTGGATCTTGTTAGCATTCAAGAAAAAAACAACTGCAATAATAGTCAATTGAGCTCTGATACCACTTGATCTGTATAGGATCTAGACTCTTTTTAGAATTGAATGCTTAATTAAAAACAATTTTGCGGAATTTTAATTCATGCATACATTAACGAAAATTAAGTATTAAAACTTAAAGTGAGGAACTAAACTCGAGAGAGAAGAGAGAGAAGAAGATAGAAAGTGCAAATAGAGTTTGATTACGGAATTCGCCACAAATGTGACTACATCTCTAGGTCTGCTCCAATGGAGTGTGACCGATCCGATTAATCTCCAAATCAATTACAATGATGCACCAAGACCATCACTTCAATAGCATAACACTGCTCCAACGTAAAAAAAAATGGCTTCAAAATGATCTCCTTAGAACTCCTCTCGAATCACCTGTCACCTGTTTCACTTGAAAATTCTGAATCTCACACTAATCCTAACTCTCTCCCTTTCACCCCTTTTATACATCAAATTTACCCAATATGGTATAAAACCATATGATTTACCAAAATTCCCCATATCTCCTAAAAACAACTACATCTCCCAATTTTACACATAAAAATCTCTTAAAAATTATTTAAGCCCTTCAATAATATATTTCTCTCGAGCTTTTGTTGGTTTTAGGAGATTACCCTTTTATAAAAGGTTGTTTGTTTTATAATCTTAGGGGAGTTGGTTTTAAAAATAAGGCATTCAGTTTTCAAAGAGTTAGTAAAAGCAACCGATGCCAATAACATTTTAAGCGGATTTAATGGCTTGTTGGTGGCCTTTACTTTTTCTAAGTCGACGGTCATGGGTTCAAACCCGGCCGTTGGCTTTTAAACAACCAATTTGCAATTTTTCCATAACAAAATAAACTGCCAACCATGTATAGTTAAACACAGACTGTTTGGCCTACCGATCTGTCGGATTCCTCGCATGCATGAGGTCAGGGGTTCAAATCCCGTCCAAAGTTTTGTTAAAACAAACAAACCTGCCGACGATGGAGAGGGAGGATAGATCCACATGTCGCACCAGGAGGGTGCTACATGGCAGAATCTAACTAGATGATTTTGATGACGTACCTGATGACTCGGATGACTGTACCTGCCACGTATGTTGACTGGGTGTACAACTGTACGGAAAGGACACGTGTCGCCACCAGATTGGTTCTGTATAAACGACTCAACTACCACATGTCTCGCCCAAATTCATCCATGTGGATTTTGTACGGTACAGATGATCTGATGACGTCATCATCTATACAGTCACCTCAAAAGTCAACTCAAAACTTTGACCAGCTGTATCTTGAGCATACGACATTGGATTTCGACAAAACAAACACCATTGGAATCATCTCGATGAGCTCTTCGCGATGACACCAATTCTGTCAATTTATGAGATGATCATTTTTTTGCCTTTTGGATGACCTCTGATCCCAGTTTGACCTTGGCTTTGACTGGCCATAACTTGTGCAAACGGACTCCTTTTCGCTCCGTTCGAGTTGCGTTGGAATCAGGACGCTAAGATCTTTCTGATGGTGCTAAAATCTAGAGATTTGGAGACACTTCAATTTCCACTAAAAATATCCACCAGATCATAAAGTCATTAAGGGGACTACTAAGTGATACATGTACCTGAGGGGAAGCTTTGACTATTTTAACAAGAGCACACTTTCCAAGAATGGTCAATTTATCCATGGTACAACCAAGACCAATATTTTTTAGGTGTTTCTTAGGGAAAAGGGGTTCTAGTAAGCCATTGTCATGTTTTCCCAACTTTTCATTCTTATTATAGCCCCAACCAAGCATCGGTTGTATACCCTTGTCGTCATCTTCCATTGGAAGAATGGGCGTAGGTCTATCATCTTGATATGGCAAGATTGATATATCTTTTTCATTCACAACTTATTTACTTAAGTCTCCCCACTTTTTGAAAGTGGTACATGTTGTCGTGAATGTTTGGGATGCACTATCAATGGGTTGGAGCTTTCCATGAGATTTAGGAGATTGAGGTAACTCTCCTAGCACAAATGCATTCTTCAATTTATATTCTCCACAACCATCATCTTGGATTAATGCTTTGATGTATGGGATATTCTGGATGGGGGGTGTCTTTGTATTAGATGTGGAGGCTAAGGTGGATGGGTCAAAAAAGGAGGAGGATGATGGTACTTTTTCATTCTTGGGAAGTACTTGTGGGATTTTGTAATACTTGGCTTCCCATTTCTTGCAGTAGTAGAATGGTTCAGAGTCATCATGGATCATTACTTATTTTGTTAAGGGAATTTGACACATTGATGATAGGTGGATGCAATAATTGCATTGCATGGATCCATGGATGCCCTAAGAGAATGTTATATGGAAGCTCAAGGTCAAGGACTTGGCATGTGGTTTCCATAATGGCCAACCCCACCTAGATGGGGAGCTTGATCGTGCCTTGAGACACCCATTTCTGAACATCATAGGCTCTAATAGTGATACCCTTTCCTTTCTCAATAACCTCTTCAGAGAATCCTATATTCTTAATTAACTACGAGGTACAAATATTTAGACCCGTACCTCCATCCACCAAGACTCTCTTGACCTTGTTCTTATGAACCAAGACCTCAAGATGTAGCAAATGATTGTGAGATGGTTGCATTGGGAGATCATGTTCAAAAAATGTAAGAAGATGAGGTGTGGTAATATGTCTGATCATAGCTTGGAATTGATTAGCATCAGTTTCGGTGGGCATAGTGGATGCAGAAAAAGCCTTTTCTAGAATATCCCTATGTGCAAATGATATATTTAGCAACTCCAAGATGGATATTTGGGCAGGTGTTTTCTTTAGTTGTTCCAAGACACTATAGTCACTAGGGTTAGATTTTGGAGCTATAGGTGGTGGTGATGGTCCTTGGATGGTGACCTTGCCTCTACATGTGGTGACTCCACACTTTGCATTAGACCCTTTGATATTGATGACTAATACAAACTCATCTAATGATGCTATAAAATTATTGTAGACAAGGTTAACATTTGTATAGTCCATTCCTTTTCCATTGTCTTTTCCCTTGTTATGATCGGGCAATAGATTCATGTATATTTTTAAGTCTTGGTTCCCTGCTTGTTGGTCAACAATTATATCCCCATTTTTTATGAGGTCTTGGATGAGGTTCTTCATTTTAATACAACTAGCCTTTGTATGTTGCTTTATTTTATGGAAATCACAAAAGTGCTTCTCGTTATACCATGGTGGTTTAACTTGAGGCTCTTGGTAATTCTCATAAATAGTGAGCGTGATGAAATTTGATTATACTAACCTTTTCATGAAAAAATCAATAGGTTCCCCCAAAGGTGTATATTTGCATTTCTATGGGAAATTGTTCCTTGAGGGTGGTCCTCTTTGAGCGTTTGTGTTGTTGACCATTTGATTGTTTTGTTGTTGTGGTGTGTTTGGTTGTGGTGCATTCTGTTGATAGGTTGGTTGTTGCATGTTGGGTTGTGGTTGGTACATGTTGGATTGTGGGTATGTTGGTTGGTGTGTGTTATGTTTTGGAGTACTAATAACCACCTTGGAATCAATGATACCATCGTTGATAATATTTTTGTTCTTAGCCCAAGTGCAGGGCTTGTCGTTATAGCTAGTTGATGGTCAATTATCCTTGTATGTTGGTGTGTGCCCTTGTGCTATGAGGGATCTCTCAATGTTAAGAGCCTTAGGGATAAGTTGATCATATCTCATGACACATTTCATTTTTAATTGGAAGGAAAAATCTCCATCAAGGTTAGTAATTATGGCTCCTATTTGTTGTTCTTCAAGCATAGATCACTTGATTTTGTTGGCTTTGTTTCTCCATCACTATAAGAAGGTTGCAAATGATTCTCCTCTGGCTTGTTTTAGGTCATACAACACCTCCAAGATTACATCCATATCTAGATTGAACGAGAAATGATCTACAAATAGATTTATGATGTCTTGGAATTTTTGGATTCTAGGAGGTAAATGAGAGAACCAGTCAATTACAAGGCCAACCAAGCTTTGTGGAAAGAGCCGCATTAGATAGGAATCATTGTAAGCTACTTCCATGCATGAAATGTAGAACTATTTGATGTGGTCCTCAGGGTTTCCTTTTCCTTTTCCTTTGTCAAACTTTGGTATCTAAAATATTGGTGGGAATGGGACCATGGAAATGTTCCTATCAAAGGGATAGGGGCACAAGTCACATTGGGTGTATGATATTTTGTCTTTCCTTCTTGAATTTCTTGTATTTTTTGTGAGAAATTTTTAACTTGTGAGGAAAGATCGTCTTGTGGATTAGGTGGCAGAACATATGTTTTTTGAGGTGGCATGGTTGATGAGTTGAATGTGTTATGTGGCGTATGTGGGGGTTGGCTTGTTGTATGAATGGTGGTGGCAGGGTGACGTATGTTCCTTGTGTATTTGGATTCAAGGTATTTTGTTGCATGTTCATGTAGGGTTGTTGGAAACCTTGTTGTTGCAAAAGAAACACTTTTTGATACACTTGTTGTTGTGCCAAATGTGTTTGATGTTGTGCCTGTTGCTACACCGTTTGTTGTTGTTGTGCTTGATGTTGTTGTAAGGCTTGTTAATAGGCTTGTTGTTACAATGATTCGACTTGCACTTGTTGTGTTTCTTGTTTTCCTTGCTACTGTTGCAAGGCTTGGGCTTGTGCTTGTGCTTACGCTTGTGCTTTCACTTGTACTTGTTGTGCTTGTAGTTGTTGCAATGCCTTTTGGTAGGCTTGTTGTGATGCTATATTGATTTGTTGTGTTTGGATTGTGAGGTGGGGGTGGTGGATTTTGGTGAGTGGAATGAGATGGTATGTTGAGGGGTTGTTGGGGTGGTTGTTGTGTGATGAGAGGTTGGGTGATAGATGGTTGATTGGGATTTGATGTGTTCAACCCTTGTGAGATTTGAATTTGGGATGGAAGGGTGCACACTTGGGATGTGGTTTTACTTTGAGTTGATGGTGTGATTAATGTTTGGGACACTTGATATGAGGCAACTTGGGATTACGATGTTGGTGGCATGTTTGGATTTGGATTGGGTGTGATGGATGAATTGATTTGATTTGTCATATTTGGTGGATTGATTTGATTGATTGTGTTTGGTGGATTGTTTTGATTGATAATGTTTGGTGGATTGAGTTGATTGGTTTGATTTTGGGTTAATGCACTTGATGAAGTGATTTTTTTTGCTAGGCCTTGGGTCAATGTGCATGATGGACTTATGATAGGGAATTATGGATATGTTAGTGATGTTTTCCCATGTAGGAGTGAAGATGAAGCATCTAGGGTTCCCAATTTTCCAAATAGATCCACTTCACCTTGTGGAATGTTAGGAACATAACCTTGTGTATCTAGGGTATAGGATGGTGTGGCATGAAAAGTGGATGATGTGATCAAATCATGGAATGTGAGTGGTACATATGGATGTTGGTCAATTTGAGGGGTAGTGTTTGTGATACCCAAGACTGTGTTAGCTTCCACATTTTGGGTATTGAAAAGTGGGTTCCATTGAAGTGCTTGAAGTAATGAACTTCTCTTTGTAGTCATGGTTTGACTTAGTGCATGTGATGATGATGGTTGGGAAATGGGTTGAACCACGTTTGGAAATGATGGTGTAAAAGATGTTTAGGGAATGATTCCCAAAGGTTGCTCAATAATGGTGCTCAAATCATATGTAGAAGGGAGTTTAACCCTTTCTTTCACCAAATCCAACATATATTGGGAAGGGTTTGATCAAATTATAGTGTTGACAAGTTTGTGGGTTTTTGGATCTTGTATTAGTTCAAGAAACTCATCATGGGTCATTTCTTGTTAATTGTTTGTAACATCCTCTACTTGGCATCCTCCCTCTTGAGAATCTTGAGGTTGTTGATGGATATTAGGTAGAGGGTTCGTAGATGCTCTTGGGTCAAATTCAGTTTGGCTTAGGTCACTCATGGTAGATGTTTCTTTGTTTTGTTCCATGTTCTTCTTGTGTTGTGATCTTGTTTGGACCATAAAATTGGGGATCAACTTTAGCAGTATATGTGATGGATTTTTTTTACTTCTTTGGTTGATCTAAATTTAGGTACAAAAAGAACCTCTAGGATGCTTTTAGGATAAAATGATGATATGAAAAATGAAGAGGTGAATGATATGTGTGTTTGAACTTTTAAAACTTTGGTCAAAACTAGACTAAGGGTTTTATTTTGATGTTTTGATTCGATAATGAACTTGTGAATCCTAAGATGGACTTGTGACCTTAGGATAAAATTGTTCAAAGGAATTCTAATTTAACTAAATGTATGAGGAAGGATGCATTCCCACACACCTAGCTAAACAAGGTGATTTTTGTTTGATTCAATGATTTACCTGTCTAGAAGTTTGATGTTTCCAAAGCTCTAAAGTTGTTTGTGGGATGAAAATGATAAATGTTTTGGGATGGATGAAATTATTGATTTGATCCTAAATGAACCTAGAAGGGAATTTGTTTACAAGACCAAGGTAGTGAAGAACATGCTTTACCTTATGAGTAGTTCAAACCAAAAGACCAATATTTTGCTTGGAAGACCATAAGACAAAAGATAACAAGCACATGTGTGGGGTTCAATTTGATTTAATCTTGATTAATGAATTGATTTTACCACATCCACTTGTCTTGATTAAGTTTCAAACTAAATTCCTACAACTTTGAACATCTTTCATCCCATGTGGAAATCAAGAGGCTAAGACTATAGTTCCCTAGGTTTGCTTTGGAATTGTGTGAATTTAGATATAAGTCCAAATATTTAGAAGCCTCTAAAGATAAGATATCCTTAGGGACAAGTAGTAATATTGGGCCTTTCAAAGGTATTCACATCAAATCCAAAGGGTTTGAAATATCAATGATTGTTCAATGAACATTTCTTTTTGTTATTTTGAAACCAAGCAATGCATTTTGATAGATCACCAAAGACAATATTTACAACCTAGAAAAAGTTACGTATATTTAAAAATGGGCTTATCTCATGCCTCGAAGGGATAATTTTATGTGCAATTTATGGAGTGTAGAGGTATGTTAAGAATGAACTCTTAAACTCTACTCAACCAAAAATTAGACTTGGTAAGTAACTTCTTGGAAGTAAATTCCAATGCACCATTTTCAAAGAATGTTTCAAAAATGGAATTGGTTGACCACTACACAAGGGTTTTCAATGACAAAAAATTGTGAACACCAATACACATAATCCACTAGTAAGTGACTTAAGGCTTTAATCTTTCCTTCCCTATTCTAGAAAGATATGGACATGATTCTAGGAACATATCTATTACTACGTGTAGATTGAAGCTACTATCTTTTCAATTTTGCAATAATTTATATAGCGTTCCGGTAAATGTACTTGTTAGAGTCACTTATATGAGTTCTCCATTGAGGGATGTGTCTTATTAGTAGGACCTTTTCTAAATGTGACTAAAAAAAAAAGCAAAAAGAAACCCAAAGTGTTTCTTGTCACCCAAGATTGCTTCAAGCGTAAGGGGAGAGGATACACACTTAGAAGCTCCTACAAACAAAATCACTCACACAAAGCACTAGTTCTTTTTATCCTTCAAAACAATGATGAATTATTTTTAAGCACCAAACTAGACATGAAGTTGTTTTGTTCAATTTTAACCACAATTGCAATGACTAGTAAGTGAAGGGTTCAATTTTAAGTCAACTTTGAAAGCAACATTGCAATGGTTAATTTTAGAGCCCAATTGAAAACTAGTGTCCTAAAACAGAAAAGAAAAAGTAGCATATGTGTCCTAAAGCACTATTGCAATGAGCATTAAATGCTTTTCATCTTTTAAGTCAGTGCTTTATGCTCCTCTATCAATGACATCACTAAAAAACAATATTGTCACTTTGGTGAATAATGGCATCCCTTTGTAGGAAAACAAAGAGCACAAATGTTTTGCTACAAGAAATGCCATCACTTTGGGGAAATAAAAAGAATCACTTTGCAAAAAAAAGTGAGCACAAAGGCATCAGTAAAAAAAATGCATCACTATAAGGGTAAGTGCACCAAGATGGTTCCCAAAAAAGGGGCTTAAGTGGCCACTTTTTTTCTAAAATCAGGAAATACTGACCTTGGACGTGAAATTGAGGAAAGCTACACTCAAAACTTTTTGATGGAACAAAAACAAGGACCGCAGTGCTCCGAGTCTACTTTCTAAACTACTAATTTATTTTGAAAATGGTTGAGATTAAGGGGTTCAAAAGAGGGACACACACAAATTGCTGTTGTTTCTGTCAGAAAAACATAACATAGCAACTCTTGTGTGACCCGAGCACGGTGGACTTTTTTTTAGTATTTTTAAAATCGCTCTAGTTAGAAGTTAGATAATAGTATGTAGTAAGGAGTGGATATTTTTTGATAATTTTTTAATGAATATTCTATTTTTTATTAATTTTCTAATTGGGCACTTCCTAAAAAGCAGAATTTTGGCCGTGCTCCCCTCAAATTTTGAAACTTTAAAAAGATTTTTCAAAATTTTATTTTTAAATTGTAGAATGGAGTCTAGTTTCTAAAATATAATTTATTTCAAATTTTACGAACGGTTAATTTATAG